>VNJU01010512.1:35034-196731 GCA_008042675.1 Drosophila seguyi | reverse complement strand
AGCTGCCATAGGAACGATCGGTAAATTTTAATGAAAAAAATTATAACTTAGCCAATTTTTAAGATATTTGCATAAAATTTTAGATCTGACCATTTGGTATTATTTTAGAATTTCGGTTTTAATTTTATCAAAATCGGACAACTATATCATATAGCTGCCATAGAACCGATCGAAAAATGTTGAGAAAAAAATCGAACTTAGCAAATTTTCCGCATATTTTCATAAAATTTAAGACATGGCCATTTTTTATTATTTCAGAATTTCGGTTTTAATTTTATCAAAATCGGACCACTATATCATATAGCTGCCATATGAATATATATATCTGTTTGCCTTTGTTGCTTGCAACATTTTTCGCCAGCAACATTCTGCAGTGGCAACATTAATTTAATGACAGTACCCGAGAAAGTAAAAAAAGTCAGAACATTTTTCTTCTTCTTCATCTTCTTCTTCTTCTAATTACTGCAAGGGTATTTAAACTTCGGAACGCCGAAGTTAGCTTCCTTTCTTGTTTTTTTTGTTGTCGCTGTATTTTTCATTATTCACACTCCCTGTGTTCGGCTTTGTAACATATTAATATTTCGACTTGTATGTCTCAATGGGGGCTGTAGAAGGGGACTAAGTTCAGTGGAGTGTGGACCATTTATTTATAATATTGGTACTCATTATTAAAGTACCATTGTAAAAGTATATATTTCTTGAACTATTATCAAAGGATCGACTTGAAACTCTGGGTTTTTGTTGGTCTAAAGAGATATTTTATTAAAGAACTGTATATATATTTTGGTAAGGCATTATTAAGGATATTTGCTTACCAACAGGAAATTCTTAGGGTTTTATCTTTTACTCACAGGACACTCTTGAAGTATAATCTTTAACATACAGGAAAGTCTATCAGTATAATTTAACATTTATAGATTTCTATAGATTCTATAGATTTAATAATATAATAAGGCATTATAGGTTCTTAAGAATTTATTTCATAATTTTAGTTTATGGGAATTGCAGGAAATTATGTATTTATTGAAATAGAAAATGTATACATATAGAATATATAGAAATTTATTATGTACTTAAAACTTCAAGAATTTCCCTACTTGGTATAGTTTTTAATAATAATAATAACATAGTTTTGGCTTTGAATTATATAGAAATTTATGATATATCTAAAACTTCCGGAATTCCCCTACCTAATATAGTTTTTGTTTTGTATCCATAAGTGAATTGATTACAACTATAAAATATTCCATTACGATTTTGTATTTTGTTTTTTTGTATTTGGTATTGCATAAACATTATTTGGGACTCCAGGAATTAATTACATCCATCTCAGATACCGAATTTAGTTAACATTTCAAATTTACCGAAACATCTTGTCTTTGATCGTATGCAGATTTAATGATACCAAAATTCAGAGATTTCTGATTTCCGATTCATGGATGCATTTGTCATTGTTTTTCCTTGTTTTTTTTTATGTTTAGTTTTTTTTTTTGGGTAGCCGGCGACAAATCCGTTTTAAATACACATTTATGCCATGGGCCTTCCTCTTCCTCTTGCTCCTTCCCTGCAGTTTACCATTCATTCGGCTCTCGCCCCATTTCTTTGCTCGTTCCGTTCGCTTCAGTTGTTTGGCTTTTCCCTCCTGCTCCTAGCTCCGTTCGCGGTTCACGCTCTCCTTCCACTTCAGCCGCTCTCGGTACCCTCCTTTGTTGTTGTGCTTGCCTTGCCGCCTCTTCACTTCTTCTCTTTTTTTTTTTGGCTGCCCTGGGGGGTCGTCTTCTGTTCTCTTTGCTCCCCACACTGCGCTTGTTGCTGCTGTTGTTGTTGTTGTTGTTGTTGCTGGTCGAGTGGCTCGATTTGTTTTGAAATTGAAATGGTAAAAAGATTGATGTAATTATTGCCACCCTTAAACTCGGATGGTAGCGACAAATTCGATAAGTTCCAGGCTCTCCATAAAGCATGTGTGTGTGTGTGAGTGTATGTTTGTTTTACAGAATTTACAGCATTATGTAGGTTTTGGTTTTTTTTTCTCCAAACTCTCCACACTTCTTTTTAGCTTGCGTGTACACAATTCGAGTTTATTTCCATTCCTGTGCCACCTCCTCCTCCACCTCCTCCTCCTTCTCTTCGACTGTGCTCCTCTTCCTTCCCTTTTTGGCTGCTCGCTTGCCTTTTTATCTTTTGTAAAACGAGTTCTTTAAACCTAAAACAGAATTCAAGACACGTCAAATTGATTTTCATCTATTTTATATATGTACAACAGCAGCAACAACAACAGCAAGAAACAAGGAGTAGAACAAGGCAGTGCAGGAGGGAGTAGGAAAAGAGCCGAAAAGGAGGAAAGTAAAGCGAATTACGAAGCAGAGCAGCGGCAGCGGGAGAAATGTCAGGCGTGCTTGCTTGTGTGTGTGTGAGTGTGTTTGTGTGCACTCTGTGTGCATATCCCCTTTTATCCCGATTTGCCATCCCCATCATGTGTGTGTTTTATATCCGTTCCGTTTTGTGCCTAGTTTGCATACTACGCACTTTCCTTTGGAATCAATCAGCTCCATAAAGGGGGTGGGCGGGGCTAGTTCCGTTATCTTTGTGAGAACTTAAAGATTATTGGGATTAGCCTTGTCGCGCACATGTGTGTGTGTGTGTGTAAGTTAGAGCTCTGCTTTTACTTTATTGCCTCTCCTGTCGTCCCGGCTTCTTATCGTTTTATTTCTATTTTTTTTGGTAGCTTGTTTTTTGCTTACACCTCCTTCTCCTTGCTCCTTTCTGCATTCTGCTGGTGTGCTTCTGCTGAACGTTTTCGCCTGTTGGCTAAATTACAGTGGAGACTAACCAAAAGGAATGGCTGAAATTTTTTTTTACTTTAGATTATTTTTGGAAAATAAATATATTTAGAATTTTCTAGGGTTTTAAATTTATGATGTATAGTGTCAATCAATTTGTTTCGTGAATTCTCAAAATTTATGTACTTATGTAAGTGATAATATATTAATAATTAATATAATACTAATATTATTATATTATTAAAATTACAATTTTAAATCTCTATTTATTTACTGCTCGTAAAAAATAATCTAAGAAATCCCTAAACATTTTCAGCAAGTCTCCACACCACAGTCCCCACTGTACTCCTGTTGCCGCCGCTGGATGCCCGTGCCCCGTTACTGCTGTTGTTTTTATAGCCATTTCTTTGGCTCCTTGTTGCGCTTCTCTCTTCGTGTTGCTCTCGTTTCCATCTCCCCTCTGTGTTGTTGTTGTTGTTGTTGCTGTTGCTGCTGTTTGGTTGCCGCCATAAGTGCGAAGGAAAGATTTTTGGTGGCAACTCCCATGGCAACTTGTTGGCCTTTGTCTGCAAACATTACAATCCAAATGGGCAGGCAGGGGGTAGGGTAAGTGTGAGTGTGTATAAGTGTGTGTGAGTATCCAATCCGAGGCTGGTGTTTTTTTTTGTTCTCATCTTTCAGCTGTTCAAAGATTGTTAAATATCAAAGCGAACCTCAACGGGGCAACTCTCTGTTTTCCTTGTTCTTATTGAAGATAAAGCTGAATTTGTTTACTTATCCGTCTGGCGGTCGGAGCAACACATCCCACAACCCACATTCCACATCCCGAGCGATGTGCATGTGGAGCTGGAGAGGAGGGAGGGAGCTTGGTATTTGGGAAGTGTAAACAATTGGGGTTGTGGGGACACAATGGCAAGAGCCTTCTAATTATTTCGCTTTTCCCCGGAGGGGGGTTACTCTCTCAATGGGGATCTTTCGTTTAATACTTGCGGGAATATCCTGGGAAAAGTTCTGAGAAATCGAATTGAACGTTGTCAATATGGTTTTTTACCAAGTTTTGGTATCGAAAGGAAAAGCTGCGCTTAAAAAGTGATATTGAAACAAGAAAAAGAAGCTATCTTTGGCAAGCCAAAGCATCTGTATAATATAGTAGTCCGATTTTGATAAAATTAAAATTAAAATTAAAATAAATTAATTCTTAAATATTACAAATTATATGAAAATTCGACTTATATAATAGTGAGAATATATAGAAGACTATTCATTCAGATAGCTTCAAAACTGAGGGACTAGTTTGCGTAGAAACGTACGGACGGACAAACGGACAGATAAACAGACGGACAGACGGACATGGCTAGATCGACTCGACAGTTGATGCTGATCAAAAATATATATACCTTATAGGGTCGGAAGTGTCTCCCTCACTGCATAGCAATTTTCTGACTAAAATTATAATACCCTACAAGGGTATATAAACTGTAATTCAATTAAGAAAGTTATTTATTAAATACAAAATAAAGGATACCTAAAAATAAAACCACTGCCATTTTAAGTTGTTAAATTCATCTTAATCAGAAATAGATTGAAATAAAACAAGACTTCCGGAAAAAACGTTGATAAACCGAAGCTCCCTTCGTTTTCCTTTTCCACTTTCCACCATATGGCTAACCATAATGTTTTCTTTTTTTTTGTTTTTTTTTTTTTTCAGTTTTGTGGTCCCTTCAGGCTCGGATTGCTTGTGCGTTTCTTATCGTCATACAGGCATCATCATTCATCCGTTTGAAACCTCAACTTTTCCCTTGGGACTGTTAAAGGAACTGGGCGAGCGTCTTATCAGTGACACGCCCACTCTCCAGGACACAGGACACGGGACCCAGGACACTGGACACAGAACATGCGTGTGCACGCACACCCAATTGAAAAGAGCACACACACGCACAGTGTACAGGTCAGATAATGGATTATTTTTGCAAGTAAAATCTTAGAAATAGTAAAAAAAAAGGTTAAATGAAATAGCACTGGAAAACTAGTTTTGTTTACGTACTTTTCATTTGGATGAACTTGTTCACTTTTTGCTAATTGCTGATTATTGCTTATTTACTTATTTTACTGTTTACTTTTCATACCAGGCATATTTTCGCTTAAAGAATAGATTTTTATGAGGTAAGATAAAATAAATACATTAAATTAAACACTCGTTTAACAAAACAACAAAATAAAAAAAGAGTAATGAGTTTGTAAATTCTTCCAAAATGAACGCAGTCAACGAATCTAAAAAAGTGAACAAAAATGAACACTTAGCAATGAACGTGTTCATTTACTCTGTTCGGTTCTCACTAGGTTCACTCGTTCATTAGGAACCAAACACTAATTTTAACTTAAAATATGGCAAATTCCTTAATTATTTATTAGGTAAAATAAAATATATACATTAAATTTAACTATACAAATAACTAGTATAACAAAACAACAAAATAAAAAATGGCAATGAATTAGTAAATTCAGTAAATTCAAATTAAAGTGAACAAAACTGATAAAAGTGAACAAAAATGAACAATTGGAAATTAATATGTTCATTCGCTCAGTTCGGTGAATAACTAATTAGTTTCACTCGTTCATTAGGAACCAAACACTAATTTTAACATAAAATATAACAAAATCCTACTCGGTCTAGTACCTATTTTGTATATATTTCTCATAGATCCCCTTTTCTATGCCAGAGTTCGAGAAAAAGAGGGAAAAGGCCAGAGAAATCACAGTAGAGACATACAGGACACAGAAAAAGGACAGGTGTGCAGGGCCAGGGGCTCATCTATGCAGACTTGTCTCTGTACCTCATTTCCTTCTCGATTTTACTACCTCTTCTTTATGTTTTCTCTTAGCTCTATTTTTTTTGTTGTTTTCCCTTTTTTGTTTTTGTATTTACCCCGTCGAAGTTTGAAACTCGCACTTTCCTAAACTGAAATCTTTGAGTAACTTGAACATAATTGAGTGGCATTAGCGACCGTTGAAACTTTACACAGAATGTTATCCCCATAACGCGAACTTTGAACTTTCCGGCAACTGGAATTTTCTTGATAACTTTTGGAGGGGGGGAGGGGTGTCGAAACTTACTTGCTTTTTGCTTACACATTTGCCTCGGGCGCCAGGTAAATTTTTAATAGAAATTAATTGTTTTATGAGCACTGCAACTTGGACGAGAGAGAGAGTTTTTGTGTTAATAAATAAATTAGTAACTGAAAATAGAGGCTGATGTTTAACTATAAGTATTTAAATACAGAATGTAACTATGAACTTTCTTAAATTAAAATACGAAATAATTCCAGACGAAAGAGCTTTGGCATTTAATTGTGCAAGGACCTTTAATGACACGTTAAAAGGACACCGTACGCATAACCCACACATAAATCGAATTGGTATAAAATTTATAAGCATAGAGGTGGTGGCAGATACAGATACGTAGATACGTAGATACGCAGATACGGATACGCACGCTTAGGGATGCGGGGATTGTGGTGAAGTACATACATCCATACATACACTCTCCTGCACAGGGCGCCCCTATACACAAGCACACAACCAGAGGCCAGACATTCGAGGGGCAGGTTCCCGAGCAGGACGAGATACATACATACGTACAGACAAAGCCGGTCGGCCGGCACACTAAGAGATACAGATACAAAGATACGCAGAGCAACCCGAAGAGTTCGCGCTGCTCTTACCGCTGACACAAAGAGCACCCGAAACGCAACATCTGCTCCTGCTCGCCGGAAAAATAAGTACCAAAACTTTCCACAAAAAAAAAAAAAAGAAAAACAGTAACAGTAACGAATATAAGGAGCTCAGCTCACGCACTTTTCCCTCTGGATTCGTCATCATCATAGGAAAAGCGGCGGTACATATCCCTTGACCCTGTGCACTGAACCCGCAACGCCTTGACCCCGCTTGCTCGACTTGTCCCCCAAAAAAAAAAAAGAATAAATAAATTAAGGGGGCAACGATCTCGATTCCGAGAGCAAACTCCTCCTCGTTGGGGGGCAAAGAACTTCAAGGAGAGGTTTAGGGTAACTAATTTATGGACACTGGATACCGCAGGGTTTAAATATATTGTCGAAGGCCTGGGATGAGCAGGGAACCATTTGGGGAAAATTAAATTATTAGAATTTACCTATTATTTACTTTTAGAGAGTATTTAAATATTCTTGATTAGCATTAATAGTGATTCAATTCATAAAATATAAAATTCTGTTTTGAAATTTAGGAGTTATGGACCGACTTTATCTAGGTAATTAAAAGGGGAGTGATAAGATCCTCTCATTACAGTTTTTCTCTATTACGTACTTCTTGCACTCGTCTTCGTCGTTTCGCTCACTCGTCGTTTTGCTTTTATTTTCGTCATCTTTACTCGTTAGCTTCACTCGTCGTCTTTACGTGTCGCTTTACTAGCAGTATGGTGTTTTTTACTCGTTATTTATTTAACATTATTGTTGTTACTAGCAAAACTATTAGTGTTCAAATTTTCCGCGTCTTAACTTTTTTTCCTTTTTAGTTGGTCGCTTTTTTTTTTTTTTGAAATTTCGCTCTTATTTTCGTTGTGTTTATTCATAGTTTTATTCTCATCGTCTTTACTCGTCGTTTCGCACTCGTTTTCATCGTTTGGCTTTCTTTTCGTTGCCTTTACTAGTCGTTTCTCTATCATTCTTAATGTCTTTACTCGTCGTAATACTTTCATTTTCGTTGCTTGGCTGTCATTCTCCTTAATTTTACTCTTCGTTTCGCTCTTACTTTCGCTTTTCTTACTTGCTAGTAATTTTATTTTTATTATCGAAGTGTTTATCCATCGTGTCGTTCTCGTTATCTTCGTATTTACTAGAAGCTCTTATATTCGTTGTAATTGTTTTATTCATATCGCCTTTACTCGTTGTTTCGCGCCCGTTCTCATCGCTTGGCTGTCTTCTACTTGGTTTTACTCGTCGTTCGATGTTCTTCGACGTTCGTCGTCTTTACTCTTCATTGCGTAGTCGTTATTCCTGTTTATTTCTTATTCTCATCTTCTTTTTGTGCACTTGTTATCATCATTTGGCTTTCTTCTCTGTGGTTATACTCGTCTGTTCGCTCTTGTATTCGTCGTCTTTACTCGTCGTTAGCCTATTATTCTTAACGTCTTTATTCGTCTTTTTTCGTTATCGTCTTAATTACTCGTTGTTTCGCCTTAGTTCACATCCGCTTTTCTCGTCGCTTCGCTTCATACGCGTCTTTACTCGTTGTTTTGATCTCTTCTAGCTCGTCGCTTACTCGTTCGTTCGTAAAACCTTTTTTGTGTATGCTCATGTGTCATGTGTCCAGGGGGTCTCGCTCCGAAATTCACAATTTATAATAAAATTTGTCAGCACCTGATAGGACGGGGTAACGAGAAAAGTTTTGAAAATTTTCCAAAATTAACAAGATCTGGCCGCGCCGCCGATGATGGCCTCACTGAGCTTCCTAATGCGACATCCTGGCCGCTACCTCATGGCCACCGGCTCCTGCTGCGTCCGAATGCTCAGCAACGATCTGGTGGCGGCCCTGCGTCCCTTCTACCTGGCCATCAGACCGAATCCACAGCTGGTCGATCGGACGCCGGAGGAGGAGAAGCGCGTCAACGAGAAGTCGCTGAGCCAGCTCAGGTCCCATTTGGAGTCCCTGGCAGTCGGGCAGTCGAAGGATAGTTCCCTGCCCGCCGATGGTCAGTTGAAATTCTACATGTACTCCGTGCCGGACAAGGAGGCATCGTTAGCAGCTGGTGGTGATCAAGTGATTGGTCGCCTGGTGCGGATTCAGGTGGATCGCAGTCTATTGGATCCAACGGCAGTGATTAAGGGCATTCTCCGTTCGTGCAAGCTGCTGCCCAAGGATCAGGATGGGGAACAGGACATGGAACAGGACCTGGAACAGCAGCAGTACCAGAAGTCTATAGCCAAGCCGGATAAGAAGGCAGTGAACGAACTGGAAAAGGTTTTGCGTCGTCTGGAGCACTTGAGACCCGAAAGGGAACCGGTGAGACCTCCCCAGAGGCAGGGTGACCCCGGCAAGTCCATTGACTTGAGTGACACCCTAAGGGAGCTCCTCAGGGATCAGGTCAAGAAGGAGGATCACTCGCTGGACACCTGGATGCGTCAGGCCTTGGCCAGGGCCCAGGCGGCCGAGGTCACAGCGCTGCGTTCCAAAATCGATAAGCTCGAACGATCGCTGGTCCAAGGCCTGGGCATTCGTGGCACTCGCTACGATTGCGGTTGTAATATGGAGCGTTATCATGATTGCCTCCAAAATCTGCAGGATCTGGTGATGCGCGACCAGGAGGTGGCATCCCAGCTGAGTGTCCTTAGCAATCGTTATGTGGTCTTTGCCCCCTACACGGGCATCAGTCTGGAGGGTGATGTGATGCTCTTCTCGGGCGATGCACCCGCCAGCTGGCTGGGATTTCTCTCCAAGCAGATGCGTCTGCACGAGGAGCAGCTGCGTCTGGTGCCGCTGTACGAGAAGGCCCTGTCCGCCGTCCTGCTGGGCATTCAAATCGAACGACGGCGTGCCCCGGAACCGGGCTGTGAGGCCCGGGCCTATGCCGAGAGTTTGCGGCGAGTGATTCGAGCTGTTAGCGAGCACCTGAAGCTGGAGGAGAGTGTGCGCGAGTTGCCGGCAACGTTGCAGGATCACCAGCTGGTGGTGATGCCCGATGACAGCGATACGCCAAAGGTTAGCCAGACGGGCCTGTTCCTTGCGCCGGCCTCCTGTCCGGGTCCCGATCTGGTGTCCTTCATTTGCCGCAACCTGGAGGTGGCCAGCGATCGGGTCAGTCGCTATCGGAGGGACATGGAGCTGGAGCGGCTGTTGTGGCGACAGTGTCAGGATGAGCTCGGCCTGCAGCGACTCAGCAAGGACGATTCGGTGACGCCGGACAAGATGGTGATGGCGCTGCAACATCTGCTCAAGAGCGGCGTCAGGTCCTGTCGCGGTCTCAGTTTGCATATCACCAACTATTGGTCAGTGCCCACGGATGGCATTGTGTGCATACCCTGGAATTTTATGTCGCAGGAGCAGCAGTAGTGCGCGGCGGGAGGTGGAGAAAGGTCCTGCTGCCCAACACACAAACGAAATTTAGAATATATTCATGCGTTTTATTGTTCTGGCTTTAAATTATGTTGTTGGTTTCTGCATTTCTGGTTACAAGTTCTGATGAATTCCCCTCTTTTCTTCTCTTTTAGTTTGCTTCATTGCATTCCTTGGTCCTTGGTCCTTGGTCCTTGGCAGCGGCATCCGGGGCAAACAGCAAAAAAACAGGAGATTCCTTGAGCAAAACCAGGGCTTCGCCACTCCGGTTTGGGATGACTGCGATTTTCCTGTACTTTTCCGTTTTGGGGTCTCCTTCGGGGGTTGAAGCGAGACCGAGTCCTTGTACGACTTCTGTGTTGACAGTACAACAGTACAGCGGTTGCACAGAGAGAAATTATGGGGATATACTTTTATAGGTGCTTTAAGGGAAGTAACTATTATTTAAAATAGATTAAAAATTAAAAAAAATTAAAAATTATTTAGAAAAGATTAAAAATATAATAATAAATAAATTCTACGTTTTATAAACAAATTGAATGGTTAATGCTTAATGTAAAAATAAAAATACATAAATAAATAAAATAAAACTATATAAATAAAAATATATTTAAATAAATATTTATAGATAATAAAACTACTAATTAATATAATAAATATATATATATATTCATTATTTCTAAAGCTAGATGTGCCTATTCTTGTGCACTAAGTATCTGAGAAAATATTGATATATCGAAATATTAATCGATATTTTTATTAAGCGATACTATTTCTCATTGAACCAATATAGTTGAAGAAAAGGAGAAACATAAATTGATTTACATTTTTCGGATATTATTAAATAATATATATTTTTTTTTTCAATATTTCTATTGAAATATTACGCTTAATTTTTTTAATTACAAGTTTTAGATTTCTTAAATAACGATGTATTAAAGTTAACGATATTTTAGATAAGACATGAAACTTAATATTTTCGAATAAATCATGAAGCAAAAAAATAGATAAAAAAAAATTTGGCTCATATTCTCAAAAAAAAAAAATTACTATATTTCAAAGTTATATAAACGATTTTTTGATATTTACGATACGATCTATAAAAAAGTGAGCGTGTTACTTTTGTTAATATATTGTAAAAACAAAAGAAAAAAATAAATGCAAAAATGTTTCGTATAATTTTAAATAATATAGATGTCTTAAAGTTAAATACAAAATTAATCGTTTTTTGCAAATATATAATTTTTCAAATATAAATATTTTAGTTTTAATATATACAAATTTTTCGATATCTAAAATTTGTAAATATATTAAATATGTAAAATTTTTAAATATGTATTAAAATGTACTGAATTTTTCCTTAGACTCGAGGTCAAGTGGGCTTCGATTTTTTATAAAATCAAAGTCTAAGAACAACATAAATAATAAATAATTAAAAGACAAATAACTGCTCTTGGGACGATCGTTTTATTGGCTCTACCCAAATCCTAAAACCATTTGCTAACTATCACTAATTTTCTTAAAACTTTTTCCTTCATTTGCAGCTGAACCTGTTGGGAATTCTAAGCGTCAGTGCGATAGCAAAAGCAAACCCCAAAAATCGGCAATCGATTTAATTACTTGTTGGATATAGGTCATTGCTAGCAAAAACACTATACAATTTTACGATATTTTTTAAATAATATTAAGCGTATTTTAAAGTATTTTTTTTAATCATATTGAATTTCTTATTGGTACTTTATCCCAAAGAATGTACATCCCTAGAGTATACTATATTAAAATGTATAGAATTTGATGTATAATTTATAATATAATATAATAAATATTAATATTTATTTATTTATTTGTACACTTTATACCTAATTATAAAAAATATTAATATTATTTTATATTTATATATATAGATATACTATATCTAAATATTTATATTTATATATAATCCTTAAGAGTTCTACAATTTGTCTAAACTTTGGTTTGTGATTAAAACCTCCATGGTCTAATTTTCCCTCAAATTTCAGCTCGTTAAAAGTACAAATTAATCCAGGTTATACTATAATATCAAACCTTTATATTTTAGGTTTATAAAAAATCTTTTAAATTAAAGTAATACCTAATAAATATATAAAATATACTATATAATAAATGCGGATAATGTTTTCGTCTCTGTAAGGACTATTGCAACCCCATGAACCCGGTGGATGAGGTGACCCTTTGCTGATAGTAAGCTTCAACTCCCTCAATGTAGTGCGAAATTTTCTGTAAGATTTAGCTAATGTTCCATGGCTTCGCTCCATCAATGTCGTGCTGATGGGAGGCAGGGAGTGGGAGTGGGAAAGGGAGGGAGAAAGAGGGTGGGAGTGGGTGGGAATGGGAATGGGGATGAGAAATGGTAAAGGAGATGGGGGGATGGAAGGGAATGTGAACCCGGAAACTGCAAACCCAAAGCCGGCGAAGTTTGCCTGGTGTCGTGTTTGTCCTTTCCTTCGTCTGTTTTGTCCTGCCTTGCCATGTCCCCTTTTTTTTGTCCCGTTTTGGGGCCCCCAGACGTTGTCCCACCCACCTCCGCCTTCTGCTCTTCCACACGTGTCCATCGAGTGTCCTTCGGGGGCGAAGACTAAGGAAGGAGGCTTCGTCCTTTGCCAGTTGTCGCATATTGATCCCTTGAAGTTTGCCAGCTATCCAAGTATCCGTTCCAAAGTTCCAAGTATCAAATATCTGCCTCTTTGGCATACATGGATGGGCAATGGCATTCTTTAAATATTATTAGCCCTTAAATATTCAGACATTTGTCTAGAAAATATATGATAATAAATGTGTAAGGATATATATATATATGATGACATATCTAAGAAAATATTTCATATAATATAATATAATAATGGAAGTTTCGATACTACATCTAAATTGTAAATATCGCAAAATATAGAATATTACTTTAATATTAAATTAGAATTCTAAAACTTCAAAAAATAGTGTACTTTAATCAGAAATATCCATATTAGTCTAATATATTAAAATATAAATTTTATTGCATATTTATCGAACGTTTTGTATCGAAAATATCGTTCAATTTTATAAATCAACATTTTATTTATCGGATAATATGGCATTTAACTTTAAAATATCGATTTATAATTTACAAAAATCGCATTATACGTTATTTAACTTCAAAATATTGATTTATATTATACAAACAAGTATAAAAATTTGAAATATCGAAATATATCGAATTTTATATTTTAATTTAATTTTAATATCGATTTACTAATCAAATTATTATTATTATTTTTATTTTTACACCAAACGTAAAACATTGAACTACATACATTTCATTTAAGGCAAACATTTTAATATTATTTATCTTAATTCACTCATTTAATTTAATGCACATTTATCGTACGTTTTGTATCGAAAATATACTTAAATTTCATAGATTAATTTATTTTATCACAAATTAAAGGATTTAACTTTAAAATCTCCATTTATATAATAATAATAATAGAAAAAATATATAAATTTGAAATATCGAAATATATCGAATTTGAAATTAATTTTAATATCGATACACTATTGAAATCAATATTATTATTTTTTTATTGTAATAACAAATATAAAACATCGAACTATATTGTATCTAAGGCAAAAATTTAGATATTAGTCCATTTCATTTATTCATTTAATTTAATAAACATTTATGGTGCATATTATATCGAAAATATCGTTTAATTTGATTGATCAAAATTGTATTTATAGCAAATTAAAGCATTTAACTTTAAAATAACGATTTATATTAAAGAAAATAAATACAAAATCGGTTGTTTACTTTCTAACGATCTTTTTAAAATTATATTTGTTATATATTTCAGACAGAATATCGATTTATAGCAACATTAACTTATAACTTTAGACCTATCAATATTTAGAGCCCCATTTTAAACTTATGTTACACTTGGCAAAAACCCAAAACATATTCAAAATTTTCCCATAACCTAGTAGTCGATGCAATATCGAAATTTTCTTTTTTTTTTCATCCAAGTAGTCCATGGAATCGAACAAATGTTGTTGTCAAAGTCGTATAGCCTAGCCCCTGTAGCTTCTAGTTCAGTATCGATCGTAACGAGCTACCGACAACACCAATTAATTCCAGAGTTTTTCTAAATATTAATAACTGTGTTTTTTGTTTTCTAAAAGTAAAGTTTACAAAATTTTCTCCGAGAAATTCCATCGATCATGGCAAAGAACAAAATATTCGGCTGGATGGGGGCAATCCAGAGCATAAAAGAATTTGCCGCTATTGCTATCCAGTCTTTTCGGGTAAGTGGTTTATACTTGTGATAGAGGAAACTCTCTCGTTGATTCGGCTCAACCCGAATATATTCGTTCGGTTCCATTGCCAAGAGTAAACCGAAAGAAACTTGGAAGAACGGTTCTTTCGCGAGAAAGAGCGCAATGCTCTCTCTCTCGTTCGCTGTTGCAAAGCATCGCTCTCTGAGCAGAATCTGGTGTTCATTCGGCTCTCTTTTTGAGCGGAATCGTTTGCTTCGCGAGAGAAAGAGCGTGAGGTTCTCTCTCTCGTTCGCTCCTTGCTAGCTGTGGTTGCCGCTTTGCTTATGCATTGTAGGCAAAGCATGTAAGATCCTTACAAGAATAAAGATCTCTCAAGAGATCAAAAACCATTTAGTTTTCTTTTAATAATATCTAAATTTTTAGATATATTATCTTATTTGTAACGTGCTCAGCGTCTACTTAAATATATTACCTTCACTCATATTTGTATTCTCTCTATTTTGTATTCCCTTTTAGAAGACTAGTCTTGATGCTTTGAAAGCCATGACTGCTGATAAATCAATAATGGACAAACCGAAGGAGGCCCAGCCAAGTGCCAAGGAGGTGGGATTGGAGGCAATTCGAGATCTTCAGAAGAAGAACGTAGATCAGCAGAAGAAGCCAGAGTGCGATGACGGCGGAATTTTCGCCAAAACTAATGACCGTAAACCGGGCTCCAAGGAGCAATAAAAAATGGGACTAGTGCCACTGGACTTTACACCAAATTAAAAATTTCCAATGTACGCCATACAGAAAATCGTAGAACCGTTGGAGAAGAAACCTATTTCCACGGAAAAACCTGTGAACCAAAAAAATGGCTACATAACTGAACAAACTTCTTGCAAAATTAATTCGACGAAATGATTGATCCAGTGTCATCCCTTTAAAACCCAAAATGGGATAGTTTTAATATTTCTAATCAGATATGATTTTATATTATAGTAAAAATCACGCAATGGCATCGTTGTAATTGTTGGTCGAATTTTCTAGGGGGTTGAAGGAGCTTGATTCGGTTTTTGATTAATCTTTTCTTTTCAATATTAAAAAAGAGGTAAAGTGGGGCGTATCCATGGAGCTTTGCAGCATGTAAACCAAAGGGTAAGTTATCTGAAATGGGGTTAAGGGATACGATACTTGTGTGTGTTCCTGATTTGCACCATCATTAAAATCATCATCGTCAGCGTTTGTAATCTAATTTGCAGTCATTTTGGTATAGTGACCCTCCTCCTAAAGTGACCCTCCTCCTGAAGTGACTCCTCCTCCCCCTTTTGCTGTCCTGCCTGCGTGTCCTTTTTGAAAAGTTTTACGCCGCCACTTCAATTTAAATGGGGTGGCTGCTGGCCAAGGGAGAGTGCCATGCATATTGTATGGCAAGTGACCCAAACCCTAACTCAAGTTGTGTGTCATTCCGAATAGATTTCGCTTTGTGTACACACTATAGACACACATCTAATGAAACGGGTTACAAGAAAACGAGAGGGTTTGTCTCGCCAGCGGAAATTGAAATGGGGCCCAGGTCAGAGGAAGAGGGAGAGAGAGTTCGAGTTAATAAAATGTGAAAGCCACTACAAGGACCCATCTAATTGGGAACTCAAGTGGCCAGGGTCCTCCTGATTGCCTGGTTCAACGGAATTGGGTTACATTATGAAAAGGAAAACTAGAAACTAGCATTTTTCAATATACACATTACATGGGAGAAAATATTTATGTATCGTTATTACAACAAAATAATAATAATAATAATAATAATAAAATAAAATAATAATAAAAAAAAAAATATAATAATAATAATAATAATAATAATAATAATAATAATAATAATAATAATAATAATAATAATAATAATAATAATAATAATAATAATAATAAAAATAATAATGATAATAATTTATATATCAAAAATATACCCATAACTAACACAAAAGCTAAATAAATAATAATCGATTTTCAACTTTTGCAATAAATCAATAGTCTGTTTGATATATCCGATCAATATAAAGAGGAAGAAGGAAGGCACAAAAATATCAAAATTAATAATTATTGAATTATAATTTTGATATATTGTTATTTTTTTATGTTAAATTTGATCTTTTTTTATATAATAGAAGATACTAGCATTTTCCACCATACTTGTATATAGGAAATGGCAGAAAATAAAATTTATTTATTTATTTAACCTATATAAATGTATAGTGAAAAATGCTAGTATCCTATTTTATATAAGAAAATATCACATTTAACATTCAAAATAAAAATAGTAAACTAATATTTGATGCAATATTTAGAAATATATATTCATTGATCTCCTGATAATATCGATTTTCTGCTTGATTTATAGGTTGAATAGAATTGAAAATGAGGCAAAATAATTATGAAAGTGTTTAATTATAATATTTCCTATAAGAATGTTAATTTTAACTTTAAATTTATTAATTTTTCCAACCAAAAAAAAAGAAAAACTGCCTTGTTCTAATATACTTTTATATGGGATGTGGCAAAGATATACATATATCGATAATGTATCTATATTCAACATTATTCTGCTTGTTTTCTTAAAAAAATATAATATTATTTTTGATATGTTTCTTTAATTCGTTATTTAAATGTTTAATTTGTGTTTTTATATGTCCAATATAGAAACTAGAATTTTCCAATATACAGAATGCATGAAATGAATATATCGATATTTTACCAATATTTTACACAAATTTTGAATAAAAAATAATCCATTTTGTAATATGGGTATAAATGAATATTTTTGTATGATAAATCGGTTTAAGATAAACGGGAAAGGAGGAGGGAAAGTGAGACATCAATTATTTTTGATATCTTTCTATAATATTGTACTTTTTAAAGTTAAATAAGACAATATTTTACATCCAGAATAGGAAAAAAAAAGAAAAATTTGAATACAATCTATAATATCGTTAGTCTTTATATTAAACTTGATATTTTTCTATATCCAAACTCTTGGTATATCAAAGTTTAGGATCGTTTTTTAGGGTATATCTTACTTTTCCATTCTATATGTGTACATACCTAATTTATACAAATTGATCATAAGTTTTAGGCATAAACTCTCTCATTTAAAATTTGTTTTTATTGTACAGAATTGAGTTAGTGCATAGTTTAAATTAATAACATATAATTAGTGTAACTCTAATGGGAGACTGCTGCTGCTGCTGCTACCGGCTTCTGCTCTTTCTTTATTTTTTCTTAGGGATTACGAATGATGACTGAGCCCTTGTGGAGGAGGAGTGGAATGGGAGAAGGCAGGGGAGAGTTATATGAAGGCCCCATCTGAAGAATGTATGTGTATACATATATATATATTTGTATATATATTTTCTATTGCGCACAGAATTGCAATATCTCTCTGTAATTGCAGGAACTCTTGCAGCACCGATCGGCGATCTCAAGCGATTCCCGCTTCCTGCGCTTCCCAAAGCTATTGGCTGTTGGATATAAACATAGAAATCAGTGATAAAGTTCGGATTATATATTCTATAGACATCACACTCACGATATATATCTCTGTAGGACACGGTTCGACCCTGGCACATCTGCTGGATGAGGTCGCCCAAGGTGGTGGAGCAAATGTGTCGTGTTTCCTGGTCACCACCAGCATCTGGACTGGGCACTGGAATGGCCCCCACTTGGGGCAACCAGCAGCTGCCCATCAGCGACAGCACGGTGATGATGGTGGTCAGTAGGAGCAGGAGTCTGGACGTTGGCACCGTGGGAATCATCTGAAAATATTCAGAGAAGTCAAAAAGGATTCGAGGGTTTAACCTTCACAGTTCAAGTTTCTAAAAGGTGACTCTTCTTATATTTTATTTTTAAAATTATAAAAAATTATTATTAATATTAATATCTGACCTGAGAAATATCCAGAGATATTTGCTACAAGTTACCTAATTTTAGCTTTGTAAATAAATGTAAATTTAAATATAATTACTTTTGAGGCAAAAATATAAATATATCAATACCGTATCGCTATTTTAATCGTAACGATATATGTATCGTATATATTCGATAAATCATTTGATAAATAAATACATCAATCGATAATCAAAATAACATTATACACTTAGTTTTCAATGATATAAATGGTAAAATGAGCAATTTTTCGAAATTTTAAATTTCGATATACACAAATTTACGATATTTTCGATATACGTGATATTTTTGTCGATCCTGGCATACATCCCTAGGACTTCTATTAGTTCTCAGGTATCTATCAGTTTTCAGGATATACATTTAAATAATTGTATTAGTTGTCAGGTATTTATCAGGTCTTAAAATATACATATAACTAATTTAAGTTTATGTAAATTTCATATTAGACATATAATTTCGATATTTCCTTATAAAGCCTGATTTTCCCTCAACATTTTATAAATTTTTCAAGTCAGAAGCTAATTTAGGGACACCAAGAAAAGGAACCTTGTAATTATGTACAATTACAGAACTGAAGAGTTTTTCTATTATTAGAAACCTCAATCAAAACAAAACAAAAATAATAAAAACCTTGAAGCTTTTCGGTGATACCCTTGTTGACCTATAGAGATCACCATCACCTATGAGAAGAGCTTGTCACTAAGAATAGAGTTTCTTGAAAATACAAAAAAATGATAACAACTCCAATCCCCCTTTGAGAAGAGGCCTCTCTTCCGCCTTGCACACACGCGACGTTGTCTGGGGGCTGTTATCAGCGTCAAATATTATTGTATTTTCCATTCCCAGATGCCATTCGATTCTGTTTTTGTTTGCGTCTGCGACTGGGCCCGGGGCTGGGCCAGGAAATATTTACATAAACTTCAGATGTGTTTAAAAATAAACCCGCTGCTTGCTGCTTGCGGCTCCGCGCTTCTTATCATTTGGAACATGAGTTCTTTTTATATACACAGAGACACACAATCATCAGAAGTCGTCGTGCCCCATGTGGCTTTGTTTTTGTTATTGTTTGTCTTTATGAGTCGCCTCTACACTCCTTAGGAAACTCGGTTTCCAGCCACACTCTATATATAGTATGTGGTTCAATGTTTTTCCACTTTCCCTCACAGCGACGCGTAAGTGATATATACATACATGGGGATCGAATGCCACTATTTATAGATCTCGAATGCCACTGTCTATTGGAATTTGGTAAGTTTGTTTTTAAAGCCAGAGAGGCAATATCTTTGTTAAGTTTGTTTTTATAGCCAGAGAGTTGATAACTCTTGGAAATAGTATGAAGATTGGTTTAAAGTTCGATTTCAGGTCGAGGTAAAGAGCTCCTATGAGTCTTAGTCTTAATCCTTGAAGTTGGAAGGATTTTATTCTAGGAAACTTGTGTATATCGCAATTTTAAATATTTTAAATATCAATATCTATTGCGAATGTTATCGATATTGCCTTAAAGATCGATTTAAGATCGATTTAAAGAATCTGCTTGGGTTCTTGGGTCTTAGCCTAGATCTTTAAAGCTGGATTCTAGTCTAAAAAACTTGTTTATTTTGGAAATTTTAAATATAGAAAACTAATACAATGCAAGTTAAACATAGTTATTGTCGAGAAGTATCCCAAAAATGATCGATTTATTGCACATATGTATGTATTTTGATGTGTTTCTTTTATGCGGAAGACCTCCACAATATGCGTATAGCTTTTGCCTTTCTGTTTTTAATTTAAATAAAAAAAAAAACAAACCTGATAAGGCATTGTTTACCATGAACTTATTTTTGAATCTTGGAGTATTTCTTGAGTTAATGTAATATTTCTGTGAGTATACTTAAAGGGGCTTCAGATGATGCTTCATTTTTTTTTACTTAATACTTAACTATATTTTAGAATAAATACTTTTTGAACTTACATTGGCATAATGTTTTCTCCGTGCTTTTGTAGAAGATATATATTGTATTTAAAATAGTTTTCCTTGAAGTCCTCGAGGTGTGCGGGATCAAGGCTTTCGATATTTGTGTGGATTATATAGCGTTTATAGTGCTTGTATGTTTAGCTTTATATATAGTGGGTGTATTTGTAGGATATGTCTAGTTTTGTGCGCTCCCGTTTTTCTTGTTTCCGTTTATAGAGTTCTATCGGATTATCACTTGGTTAAGGAACTTTCTTTTTTTGCTAATTTGCAGATTTTCTTTTGCGATCACACAGTTTCAAAATCACAATCAATTGACGAAAAACAAAACAAAACGACTTAAAATACGCGGTTTCGTTCTTGGTTTTAGGTTAAGTTTTTTTTTTAGGTGGGTTAAAGGATAACTAGTTTGTTTTTTTTTTTGGTTTGGGATTTTGGTTAGGTATTGTTGCTTTTTTTTATATATATATATAATTTTTTTGAGTTGTCTGGTACGTGCACAAAAAAAAAAACAACGTAAAATGCGATTACAAATCGATTAGAGTCCTTTCGATAAACGATTGCTGGCGGCGTACGTCGGCTGCGTTTCCTGCTGCTGCTGCTGCTGCTACTGCGTTCCCTGCTGCTGCTGCTGTGGCTGCTGCTGCGTTTTCTGCTGCTGCGGCCGTTACTTGTTGGTGCATCGCGCGACGTGTGGGTGGATATGTGGAGCGGCCGCAGGAGGTGGGACAGTGACTACGACGTTAAATAGCGGTAATCCGCCGACGTTGCGACTGGCTTGGAATTGGAAACGCTTTTGGGAAGCTGGACGCTGGAAGCTGGAACGTAAAGCTGACGTTTCTTTGCAGAGTCGATTATCTCTTCACGAGATCTCACGCTCTCGCTGCTGTCGGTGTCGGTGTTGCTCTCACTCTAGCTCCCCCACTCTCACTCTCACTCTCACTCGTTTTTTTTTTGTCTTTCACCGCTGCGCTGCTCTCATGCTGCTGCGCTTGCTCTGTTCGTCCTTGTTGTTGTTGTTGCTGTTGCTATTGCCGCGATCTGCGAGCACCGATTTGCCGTTATTTGTGGAAGACTCTCTTCTTTTAAGCCTACTACCCCACCCCCGCCGAGTGTTTGCTTATTTTTAGAAACCAAGTGGGGGTCTATAATTAGAAAGCCTGCCACTGCCACTGCTGCTGCTGCTCTGCTGCTGCTGCTGCCACTGGTGCTGTTCTTGCTCTTGTTCTTGTTGTGGTTTCTGCTATCTCGCCCCCCCGTTTTCTTCAACTGCACTTGGCGAATTAGCGAATTAAGCGATTCGCGATTTTTGAATTCTTTTCGCTCGGCAGAACGTTCTTCGTTGCTTCACAGCCAAATGGAAAAAGAACCGTTGCCGCGACGCCAGCGCAGCTGGAAGCCCACAAGTGGAGCTTCAGTGTTAATGCGAGCGTGCGAGCGAGTCGGCGCCAGTGCGAGTGCTCCAATGCGTCCCCATGCGAGTGGGAGCGAGTGCACCAGTGTGTGGGTCACGGCGGGCTGCGTGTGTGTGCGGGTGTGTGTCTGCCACACTGCAGCTGGGTGTGTGCGAGCGAGTGGCCAGCACGTGGACTGCAGGTGAAGCGGGAGCGAATGGGACGGGGACAGCGCACACACGGACTGGACTGTGTGAGACAGCGGGCGAAGCAAAGTCCAGCCACAGTGTCTTGCGAAAAGGAAAACGTAAAAAACGTAAACGCAAACGCAAACAAATGCTTAAAATTAAACAATTTGCCGGCCATGACACATTCAATCAACTTTGGGTCACCGTGGGGCCGAGTGTTTGCGGGTGGTGTTAATACAGGCCAGCGCGTCTATAACGGCACCTCCTCCATCTCCCACTCATCGCAATCTTCTCTCTAATGCAATTCTACAAGTGAAGATTTTCTTTGAAATCACAAAGTGATTTCATTTAGAATTTTTGATTGTACCTTTTTGCAAAAAGATTATAAAAACCGAGTGGGGAAAGTCGAAATCTTCAGATCTATGGAATACATGCAATTCTTCAACTGGAAGATTTTCTTTGAGATCACAAAGTGATTTCATTTTGAAGTCTGATTGTAAATATCTCATCTGATTTTTATGACATATATCTTTTTCAAAAAGTTTATAAAAACCGAATGGGAAAATTCGAAATCTTCAAATCTATGGAATAATTGCAATTTTACAATTTGAAGATATTCTTTGAAATTATAAAGTAACTACATTTTGAAGTCTTGATTACACATCTTGTTTTTATTTTATAGATATTCTTCAAAAAGGCTGCGAGAACCGGATCGAAAATTTTGAAGTTTTTAAATCTGTGGAATTCATGCAATTCTACAGCTTGAATATCTGCTTTAACATCACTAAGTGATAATATTATGAACCTATTCTGCATTATTTATTATTATTACATATAATATACTATATTTATTATTATTTATATTTTTTATATTATTCTACAATAATCTTAGGATTCAAAATGTTCGTAGGAAACGATTTACTAAATTCGCAATCATAACATCTACCAAACCAAAGCAATTCTTCAACTCGAAATTCTTCACCAAACGTTTGGTGATCAATTTATAATGTATTGACTTTATTAACTTATTTAATTAATATGTTATTTTTTATTATTTATTTAACTTATTTATTAACTTTTTTTTTCCTAATTAATGAATATTTCTTACAAAGTTCCTTATAAACAAGATCGTAAGTTCAAAATTTACCGATCTTTGGAACTACTGCAATTCTACAATTCGCAAGATACCCGGAAGAAAGCTAATCATAAAATGATTTTTTAATTTATTAAATCTTTAATATTTTAATTAATATTTCTATAAATACTAAAAAGGAATACTAAAGAATACTTAGACTCAATTAAGCCTGATTTAAACACTCAAAGAAAAGCCAAAATGTTTCACCAAACAAAGAAATTCTTCTCCAATTCTAAAATATTTTTTTTTAGATTACAATGTTCTTAGTTAGGAAAGTCGAACTGTATAAACCATACAATGGGAATAATCATATTAATAAGATCGCCTTTGAGCAAGGTATGTACACACAAGCAGCTGGTCACGTTCGTGTGTGTTTGCTGCGTGTGCTGCACACACCAACGAAATCAATTACAACAATACCAACATCACCAACAACCCTAATAGTATTAATAAAAATAATACTAGTAATAGCATCAAATACAAACAGCAACTAGAGTAAATCCATCAGTGGCAAAGCAGCAGCATCCACGCTCTATATGCACTTGTTGATTTGTCATTTTCCTTATTAACGGTAACGACAAAGTTCAGCTTTCGGATTGCTCCAAAAAAAAAAAAAAAAAAAAAACCATATGCTCCGTGCATTCTAACGCACATATTTCCGTGGCCACTTGCCCTCAATTTAACAATTATAATTGATTATTGTTAAATTAATTGCAATTGTTCAATTGAAATAACCCGTTAGGAATAATAGAGAGCGAGCACTTTTTTTTGTTAATTATTGGCAGACATGCAATGTGCTGTCTTTCTTAATTATAATTTTTTTTTTGGTTCATAATTTTATCATTATAAAGTGATATTTGTATGGTTCTTTATGTGGCAGAGTAAGGCTCAAGAAAATATTGAAATTTAATAACAAACAAACAAAATGTACTACTTATCGTCGGCGCCAATGGATATAATTTAAACAAAACCCGAGGAAAATTGCATTGCAAATGGATCTTAATCAAAATATTTGTTTAATAATGCCGGCATACTCTGAGATACTTGTGGTTGTGATACTGTGGAAATAGTAAGTTTTAGCTGCAACACTAAAGTAATAAACTGCAAAAGTACAAGAAAAAATGTATTTATTTTGGCATATTTAGTAGAGGTTATTTTTTGCTAAATAACACGCATTAAAGTTAATACAATATTATTTATCTACTACTTAAAGTTAAATTGTGTCGTCATTCAGCTGAATATCAATAGTAATAGTAAATATAAGTAATAGTAAATAGTAGTAATAGTACATAGTATACTTAGTAAAGAATCACAATAAATATACAATACTTATATAAATATTATTGCACAGCAATTAAATAAATTGTTAAAAATAGTAGTAAAATCAATGATTAAATAGTAATAGTAAATAGTTGTAGTAGTGTATAGTATATTTACTATAGTACAGTATATTTACTATACATTATACAATACAATACAATCTTTATATAAATATTCTTACACAGCAATTAAATTATTTGTTAAAGTTAATAAGAAATTATTATTAAACTACAACTTAATGTTAAAGTGTGTATGTCAGCTTAAATCAATTGTAAAATAGTAATAGTAAATAGTTGTTGTAGCTTATAGTATATTTACTATACATATCATTAAAAATATACAATACTTATATAAATATTATTGCTTAGCAGTTAAATAGCATAATTACTTGTGTACTTTACTTAACTTACCTCACACCAACAGTAAACTTTACCAACAATGTTGGTGTGTGTTGGTGCTTTTGAACTGCAGAATTGGTTGAAATTACCTAAAGGAGGATTTTTGTTTAGCCATTTTTGTGACAATTCTCTGTTTAAAAAGAGAATCACTTAAGGGTTGTCATTACATTTTAAAATTATATAAAGTCAATATAAGTAGGCTTTGATATTTTTAAGAATCAGTTAAGGATCAGTTAGATTTCGAAATGAGTTTTTTAAAAACAAAACTGAATCTACAATATATATATACATATATATTGTATACGCCCAGAGATATACCCTACATACGGACACGCTCCGGGGTCTTGGGCTTGGCTTACAGATAATGCCAAAAGCGATAAGCTTGTTGATGTTTTTGTTGCTGCCGACGCTGGCGCTGCCGTGACTCCGACAGCGACTGCGACTTCGGCGTCGACGACGACTGCAGCCGATGAAGAACGGAAGCCGATGGGACCAAAGCCCAGCTGACACAGCTTCGGAGACGGGGGCGTTACGCTGCCGATGTCTGTCCGTTTGTCCGTCTGTCCGTCAGTGAAAAAACCGTAAACAACGACAACGTGAATTCGACGTGATCTAGTTTCGATTCAAAATAAAAGATCCCTATTTTTAGCATTAATCTCGCTCTTTGACGAGGAAAACAACAGAGAGGGAGAGCAACAGAGAGAGAGAGAGAGAGAGGGAGATAGAGAGAGAGTAAGAGAGAGGGAGAAAGAGGGAGATAGAGAGCTTTTGCTCTAAGTCATCGTTCGAGATAAGCCAAGGCTTGTACTGAAAATAAATTATAAACAATAATAAAGCTTATATAATAAACAAAAAGTTATATTTTGGCACAACATCGCTGTTGTTTTATTTCTAATATCGATTATAGAATAAAAGATATCGACTAAGATGGTCAATGTATCGAAAGTTCTAAGCAAAATCAGTAGAAATCGTATTTTAGAATCCATTAGAGTTCTCAAGTCTCTTTAAAATATGCCTAAAAGTATGCTTCAAAATGTTTCAACTTCTAAATTCACAGATATTTTGTTTCTTTTACCATGTTTTCCAAGTGATTTTAATACTTTAAAAAAAGTAATCAATTTATCAATTTTATATTTTCATTATTCGATTACTTTTCTCGAAAAATAATCGAATTTTTTCTTGAAAAAATATAAAATCGATAAATTGCCTTCTTTTTGACACGATAATTAACATATATATTTTTTTTAATAACCGAAGTTTATATTCACGAATAAAATTTTCTTGGCAAAATCTCTTCATTTTTTAAGTCTCCGTTCTAGATGTTTTTTCCGTGTGTGCTTCTGGCATCTGTTGTTTTGGGAGAGACCAAGAAGTCGAGAAGGCGAGCACAGACAGGGGCAGATTGTTATTGGTCGTTTGGACGCAGTGCCTCTGGCGATAGGAGGAGGAAGAGGAGGAGGTGTGGTGAAGGGAGCTCGGCGCCATGAGCAATACGCAACGCGGTCCAGAGTCCAAGGTGGGAAGTCCCACACGGCAGGCGCGCTACGTCAGGGTCAACGAATCGAATCAAATCGGATGGGATCGATAACCGAGGGATGAATGAATCGATAGGTGGCAGCCACAGGTGCGCCTCTGATCTCTAATCTGATATGAAATTGGATACAAAAAGTATTGAATTGAAGTTTTGAAAATGAATTAAATTGAAATTAATGCTATATTTTATACCTTGATTATTCGATAAACTTAAGTTCGATATCTGCCGATGACTAATCGATTTTTAAAACAATGACAAGTCATCGTTTATGGGAAAAACAAGAGCAGGCTCTTGGTTTTTTCCTCTACCCAGAGCAACCAGATAAGCGGCCTGTGGGAGGCGCCACAAATCTGTCCACTTTGTCGCCCCAATCCCCTCCAACCTCCCCTCCCCTCCCCTGAAAATCAAGGCGACGAGGGGGCGGCCCAGGAGCGATCGAGCGAATATTGTTTACTTGTGCTAAAATTGGATCTCCATTGATTGACATGTGCGCCAATCAACAGTCCATCTATATAGCCTATGGCCAGCACCCAGAACCGAGACCCGAGAACAGAGAGCCGAGAGCCCCCAAGTCCCATATAGTAGCTCTCCGTAGCTCAGACGCAGATTATTGACCCAGAAGCATGGAGGAGGTGCCTCCAGTCTCGCTCTGGTGTTTGTTGTTGATACCAAAAGCCTAGACGACAACAGTCTGCAATCGTAATGTATATGCAACAACAAATGACAGCAACAACAAATTAAAACAACAACAAATTAAAACAACAACAAATAAAAATAGCAAAAAATGAAAACAACAAAAAATAAAAATAACAACAATGTTAACAAAAAGAACAACAAAACACCAACAGAAACAACAACAATTCATCAATTGGCATTCTAGCGAAATTGAACTTTGCAATACAATTTAAAGTTCCTTGCGGATAAAGTTGTTATTAATAACTGTAATAATAATAATATATGATGAAATACTACTTAATAATTTCAATTATAATATTTTTTGTTAACAAATGTCTAAGGATATATGTCAGATATCGATATCGATATGGATATGTGTCCATCGGATGTGCAATCTTAAGGATAAATTTTAAAATACAAAAATATTAGCAATAAATAATAACAATAGAGGAAGTGGTATAAACAGGAAAACAATACCTAAAAAAAACATTTGGAATATATATTTTATATCATAATCAAAGATCCCGAAAACCGGTAATCTAACAATATTTAAAAAAAAAGCTAAGTAAAAAATTTATGTATGCAAGGATTAATATATATGTAAAGAATATAAGACAAGAGTTAACTAAGTATAGTATATATTTATGTATAGTATATATGCAAATAATTTTAAAAATACCACCTTTGATACTTAAATTAGTTTCTCAAAGGAAAACAATAATAATAATATTTGTTTTTCTTGTTGAAAGCTGATTAAAATCAGTGTTGATTCCAAGAAATTATATCAGCAAAACTCTTGTTATTCTTAAGCAAAGATTATTAAACAATAAAGTCATTTCCCATTTAGGAATGGTGTATTTTAAGCGTAAATAAAAATAATAAATAAATAATAAGCAATAAACAAGGAATGTCTGTAATATTTAATAAAAAAGTTTTTTAATTTAATCGACATTCATGAGGTAATAGTTTTAAATGAGGAAAAGAATCTTAAAATAAATATATAAAATAATAAAGAAGTAAACAAAATATATATATAAATTTTAAAATAATAATAAACCATAGAATAATCTACAGATTCAAGAAAATAAATCTTTTATTATGTTCCTAGCACTAGCAACTAATTTATAACCCCATTAAGGTTAGTTATTAGAAATAATGCTTAAACAAAATACTCTCATTTCCCCTAATTTGATAGACACATTTAACATTTAAATTATTCGATGAGCTTCCAAGTGATTTAACAATTATTTCACTCAAGTATTTTTTCTTGTTTTCCCCCCCTCTATTTTTATTTTGATTTTCAATGGGACTCCGTCTCTATTTTTAGGGGAGCACACACACCTTTGCATATTATTCCCATTTCCATTTAAATATTCAAGATTCTCTTGTACATTCCCACTTCTTTTTACGCTTTTTCGTTGTGAATAAAATAAAAGTAGAAAAAAAGCACATGAAATTATCGCTCGATGTCAATAAACTGTCGCCGAACGACCCCAAAAAATAAGAACAACACGTTGTTGCTGGGGGGTGGTGTTGATTCTGGGTGTCGTGGGGGTGGGCGCCGCTTGGGGGTGGTGGCAAAAAGGCAACAGCAAAGAGCAACAATCGAGAGGAAAGCAGCGGGCATAGACACACATTTTTTTCGGGGTCTCCATGCTCCTCCGTGTGGCCTTCGGTTGGCGGTGGGTGCCAGGTGGTGGGTGGTGGTGGCGTTTGTCGGCTGCCAATGAACTGCAATCGGTTAAGAGGGCCTCAAGGTCAACGTCTGGCACACAAAACACCGGCGGTGCCCGGTGCCAGTGCCTGAACTTGAGTTGAACCTGAACCTGAACCCGAAAACCATCTAAAATGGACCTTGAACCGAGTTTAGTTTAGGGAGAGTGCAAGTTGATTCCTAACTAAGAATTACCCAATCAGTCCGGGGTGCGAAATCCAAGCATAAATGCAATAAAATATATAAATATTTCTTAAAGGCATAAATTGAACACATTTCAAGGCATTAAATCCCATCCAGGTTGGTTCAATTAACTCTATTTTGGGGATATTTGTTTAAAGAGAGGGAAAGCTGTTCTTAAAAATAATATAAATAAATATTTCGATCAAGTTATATTGAAAATATAATCAATTGATTTTGGAAATATCCAAAATTAACGCATTTTAAGTTAAAATATTAATATTAGTGCAATAAATATAAGTTTTAAGATTGTCGCACTAGGAATAAAATAAATAAATAAATTAGTTTTATAAATCGAAAATTAATATATTTAAACATCTCGCCTTTATAGTCAAGATTCTAATAACATAAATTCAAAAAATGCTTAACCTAAAATATCTTAAATATTCATATATTGATTTTGGACATTGAAAATGGGATCAGAAATGATTAAATTAAGCCTTAAAATATTGTTACTATGATATATATGAAAATTAAATATAAATTATCGAAACATATTCGATTTTAACGTTTAAATATCGATATTCAATATCATATTGAATATATCGTATCCTTCGATTTATGAAATTTACCGTTATCAAATGTTATCGTGTTGTTATTACATGGATATATCAAAATTTTAAGTATTTAAAAATATTTTATTTAAGGTTACAAAAATAACATTTTCAAAATATATCCAATTATATTTTTTGAAAATTTATTTTCCAATTATATATCCAATTATATAATTTGAAAATGTAATTTTTCTAACCTTAAATTAGATATTTTGTAATACTTAAAATTTTAGAAAAACTATTTGCATAATTTTCCAATTATTTCACTCAGAATATCGATATATAGGACATATAGCGCCACTTTAAAATATGGCTTTATATATTTATATATATTTTTAGTAATTTTTACATTCTTTATTTATAATTATTTATTAATTAAGGCATTTCAAACAAATCTAAAAAAAATGCTTTAATAACATTAAAGTAATTACTTTGAATAAACAAAATGTAAACACAACAATTAGTTGTTCCATCTTAATTACTTGTACTTAATAACTTAGTTAATGAATTACTATATTTTGTATGGTCTATATATATATATATGTATTTATTAATATATATATATATAGCACTTACTGTCCCCAATTGATGTAACTGAAATCCAATGATTAATACTTGAAAAAAACTATTTGTTTACGCCAAGTATTTCAAGGTTCGATTGGTCAATGAAATGAGGAACCACTGACCCACAAAGCCCAGTTGCCAGTACCAAGTAAAGCCATCTCTAATCTCCCGGACCCGAACCCGTACCCGTACCCGTACCCGTACCCCTGGCTCCACCCGGACTCCTGCTTCTCCACTCCGTCCGTGTGTTCGTTCGGAATCGGAATCGTTGGTCGGCGGTGGGTAGTCGGGATTCGTTATCGGGGAGTTGGGGATCCTGTCTGCACTCCGTCTGGCCGGCTGGCGACCTTGGGCAACCCCCGCTTAAGCCGGGTGCATTGCACTCCCCAAAAAAATGTGTGCGAGTGTGTGTACCGCTGACCTTTCACCCCGCGGCAAGTCGAGCTTTTCGCTTTACCATTTTCCATTTTGCCAGTTTTCCCCCGTATCTCCCATGAAAAGCGAGAAAACGAGACAGAAGCTGAAACTGAAACTGAAACACAGAAGTCAGAAGCCAGAAGCAGCGGCGGAATCACTTGAGCGGCGCGTGGTCCCCCGACTTGTAAACAGAATCGTGTTTACTATATGCCACACTTCCACTATATGCAACAGTTGTGGGCAAGAATATAGCAGTGATTATAAAAGAAAGAATTTTATAATAATTAAAGGTCAATTTAATAATATTTAAAAATTCGTCAGCGCTATAGAGCCGCAAAATTAATTATAAAAAAAATGAAAATAATTATAAACATAACAGATAAACAGCGTTCAATTTCATCAAGATTAAATATTTGCAAGATTGCAGAGCCAAGATTTTCGAAATCCAATTGGAAATTTTCATAATAATAATAAATAAATACCTTTTAATAGAGTAATTGTTGGCTTATACTATGTGCAGTTTTTCAATAATCTTAATTTTTATAATAAACCCAAAATAAATAGTCTATTATTGTCTTGACCTACACTGTATACAAAGTGCCTACGGTGAGTACCATTATATAGTACGATTAGGCTGCGATTTCAAAATAATTCACTAACCGCATTTCAATCATTTTCATCAATTAATCATTGACCAAAAATAAATCGAAAACAATAATGAAAACGAATAAAAGCGAGAGATTTTAAATTGAAAACAAACAATAAATGAAGACATAAACAAATATGAGCAAAAAATAAAAGACTACGTAATGCTAGGAAAGTTTAAATTAAAAAAAAAGTTAACAAATAAGTCTTTTTTTCGATATGTTTAAGTGGGATAAAGCGATAATCTCTTTCATATGTATATGAAACCAATAAATAATATAATAAATTGATTCTATGATTTGATTAATGTGACATAAACAAATGTAAACAAAAAATTAAACCATTGGTAATGCTAGATATGTTTCAATTTTTAAAAAAGTTCACAAAGGTTCAAATAAGGTTTTTTTTTTCGATGTATTTATGTGGGATAAATCGAAAATCGGTTTCATTTAAGTATATAAATAAATTGATTCTTTGATACTTTTGGAAATATCGATATTCAAATTTAAAATATTAACTAAAATAAAACGACACAATTTTCTATATTATAAAATTTCGGTTTATAAAAGTTTCGATATATTTTCGATATATTTCCTCCCCATATACTCTATACATCCCCAGTGCCAACACCTATCTTTCTATATTACTCCCCCCCCCCCCCCCCCCCCCTCCCCCCCGATCATGTCACTCTTTCTATGCATATTTTATATAATTATTGGCGGTGAATCTCGCTGTGATTGTAAACAATTGTACAAATAGTCGCAATAACAATTAAAATTGATTTCCTTGCGATTAGCGACCGCTCGGAGATTTCACAATTTCTGAGAATCAATCGGTGATGAAGGGGGTCGCAGCGAGGGGGAGCGAAGGAGCACAAGGGTATCGGTAGATGTAGCTGTAGCTATATCTGATCTGGGTGACCCGCTTCCAATCCTGCAATCTGGCCGATTTCCCACGTGGCCATTATGGTGTGTCCGGCGCGAGGCCTCAAGACCCCATTTTAAAATGCAATTTATATTGGCAATTTTTGATTTGGCGATACGACAGATCTGCGAGAAAATTACCCACAACATAGTGTTTTTATTTAAACGATTTTCATACATTTTTTATAAATATAAACAAAAAACTAGAAAGGAAGCTTACTTCGGTATGCCGAGGTTTGTATTCGCATGCCAGTTGCAATTCAATCATTAAGAATTTATGCATTTTGGTAAAAAAAAGTATAAAAACTTAAGAAAGATATTTAAAACATTATTTTCTAGGATATAATTCGATTTTAAACAAATTAAAAACGCATGAAATAATTACAACTATCTAAAATAAATTTTAAATCATTTAGCTTTTGAAAAATATTGTATTTTTATGTTTTTGGATGCCACAGTTAAATAATTTGTGTTTTTATAATTAATTTTAATAGGCTTGACGTTTTTATGTAAAAAAAATCCAGATTCAATCTAATTTAACTTATATCAGGCCAGTCCTAGCAAATATGAAAGGCATATTAAATTTTCAACTAGCTTAAATTGCCTTAAAAATAGCTTATTTTCATATTCATCTAGAATATTCTAATTTGTAGCTTACTTATTCTTAGAGTCTAGCTTATTTTTGGGGGCTTAGCCTTTGAATATATAAAAACTCCAGCAACATTGGAAGCTTAAACCTTAACAATCAATAGTCTGGCATCACTGGTTGATCGAGCGACCAGACTTATCGTTCATAAGCGACCGGCGCTGCCAGAGTTTTCATTCATGAGATTTATGGTTTGTGTCCATAATATGCCTTTACGATAGCTATCAATAGCAATCTTCAATTTAAAAAAAATAAACCCGGCCAATAACTTGTACAATATTTAGTAAAATTAATAAAACAAATTACCAAATTTTACCTCTTTAGTTTACTTTTTATTAAACAAAATATAGATGAATGGTATTTGGGCTATAATCTTACCAAGAACACTGAGGAACCATAATATTTTTGGACGATTTGAATAATAAAATAAATTGTTAATAAATTATTACACCTTTATATTGTAAGGAAAAGTTGGCAAATAAGTCATACAATATTGAAAACTTTTTTATATTTGGCGCCAAACTAAAAAAATACCAAAAAACAAGTCATAGTCATTGCTATTATCGATAGTGTGTAATGAATCCAACAGCGGTCAGCTGGTAGCTTCAAAGTGGAAATAATAAAACAAAATTGTATTTATAGCATTAGAAACCAATCGAAAAGTTAAAATAAGTTCAATAAAATACTCTTATTTGCGTCTTATGTTAGACAATGAAATAAATTCAAAATACCTAGCAATATCATCAAGAAGTAAAACCATCGACATTTGAAAATAAAAATCTAACGACTATTTCAACACCAATATCGATGTTCTCAGCTAGCCTGCCTCTCTATCGATAGTGCCAATGATACCAGGGAACCGCAATCGGACATCAGCTGTTTCAGACGCGACGACGGCAGAGAAACTTGCATCACTAGCGCGGTCACAATCCAGTTTTTCTTCAAAATAAGAATTTTTGTAAAGGATAAATACTTTTCATAAATTTTTCTTGCGGGTTTTTGCATACACAGGTTTTCATGTACTGGTATTGGGCACTAGAATTAGGGTTATTCTTCGTCTGGACAAAAAATACCAAAAAGTATCGAATAAAAATATCGCAATTTGGGCAAACAATAAATCGTACCATATATCATCCCTAGAACATGATATCGATATATTGATATTTTGATATATTGTCAACATCCATACTTTTGTTGTAAACTACAGACTCGCGCAGTACCGCAGACGCCGAAACCGCCCGTCGAGCACCGCCGCCCACCGTAGTCGTAGTAGCGTAACTCCAAACAACAACATTAACCACCCCCGGAGCGGGAGTTGCCTGGTTTTCCAGAGTGGAGCGGCAAACCAAACGCGTTCGCGTCGCAACGCATCGTAGCATCGCGTCGCGTCGAATTGGCGGCGGCGGCTGTGGAATCGAAATTAACCGTTTTTCCAGTGTTTAGCGCGTAAAAGTCTCAAAGTAAGTGTGAAATGGAGAAGCAATGCAGAGTTAAAACATCTACCAAAAGTGCAAGACATCAGCCAAATGCTAGCGAATGCGTGTCTCTGTGTGCGTGTGTGTGCGGTTTTAACAGTTACGTCTGGCACAGATAACCGTCTTGCCCTCTTGTTCTTCTTTTTTTTCCATTGCCACACGCTGCACTATTAGCTAGCTGTACATTGTGTGCGAGCGAGAGAGCGCGAGTGTAACGTAAGCGCGAGCGCACGTCACGATCTCCCTCTCCCTTGCTCAATAGGAATAGTAAAACCAATAACAATAAATAGTATTAGCAGCTGGAGCTGCCTTAGTGGATGTGCCTGCAAATTGTTAAGTTAAATACATTGAAGGCAGTGTATTTTAGCCGATTTGATGTCCTTGACACAATTTTCTTCGGCTCTTAGCCATCGATTATTATCCAAGAGACACGAGCACACCCTCTCTCTCTGTTCGTCTCACAAGGGGGGTTGAAGGCTGCGATGACTGCTGCTGCTGCTGCTGCTTTTGTTGTTGTCTGTGGTCCCGTTATCATGGCTGGCTGGCCATGTGAGTGTGTGTGGTGTGATAAGGAGTGAAGAGAAAATAAAGCGAGGTAAAGAATCAACTTGCAGACCACATCCCCCTTGCGGTCGCTTGACTTCGCTTTACTTTATTTATAGTCACTGGAATTTTCTTCTTCCACAGAGCTCATTATCTTCTTGACCTTCGGCATGTGTTCATGGGAAATAAAAGAAAAAGCAAAGATTATCGACGAATCCCGAACTCTTGGGAAGTCAGACACCCTAAAAATAGTACAAGCACAGCGCGCACGCACACCACTAAACAGAGTGTCGTAGATCAACGGTAGGGGGAAAGGGACAGCAGCAGGCCAAGTTCATTGTCCTTGATCAGTGCATAGAGAGGGATGGCTTGAGATTGAGAGAGAGGAGGAGAGGGAGTGTGTGGTAACGTGGGAGAGTTAGGCGAAGGGAGAGAGGACACAACAACATATGTATGCGGGTCATATTGAAAGTGACTCTCCCCCGATGACTTGTCACCAAAGGCCATCAAATGCACTGGGTGGGAAAGAGAGAGAGAGGCAGTGAAGTCATGAGCGTGTAAAAGGGGGTGGCAATGCACTGTTGGATCACCCCCAAATAAAACAAAGAACGTCATTTTTTTGTTGGTAGGGTATTATTATTATTTTATTAAGTGCGGAAAATTAAAGAGGAATGATTTTTTTTCTGGTGTATTGTGAAAAGTAAAACAAACTTTTTTTTAATAATATTTTGTTCGGTTTAAATCTAAAAAATTTAAAAATTGTAGTACATATTTTCCAGTTTCTGTGAATGATTTTATTTAATTTGATTTATTGTGAAAAGTAAAATGAACTTTCTTTTATAATATTTTTTTTTCGGTTTACATCTTAAAAAATTGTTTAAATGTTCTACATATTGCAACAAGTAAAACCAACTTTTTTTTAATAATATTTTTTTCTGTTTAAATCTTAAAAAATGTTCTAAAATTTTCCCATTTCTGTGAATGTTATTCCATTAACAAAATGACCGCAAACCACGTATCATTCATCGTTTGCCTATTCGATTTCTGGAAATGCCATTACCCCTGAAACTGAAAGACAAGACTGTTTATTGTGGAATATTTGCATTGAACTTGAAACCCCCGGGAGTTGTATTTTTTTTTTTTCAACAACCGAATCGAACCCCAATCTGGCACTTTCACACGTCCAAACGGGGGCTCTGATGCAACCCAACCCCAAGGAACCCTTCCTCCCGAGCCGCTCCCCGACTTACATATATTATTTATATTATTAATATCTGGCTACTCGCTCCATTTCGGTCTTATCGGGCTTATAATTATGCGATGTCCCGGGGCTTGCTTGAGTCACTGATTATTCGCATGAGTCGGCTTGGGAAATGAATGTTGACTCTGCTGGGCTCGCTGGGCTCTTATCAGCGCGTTCCCAGTACCTGCCAAACGAGGGCGGTACCTGCGAGTCAACATAGGGCTTTATCTACACACCACGCCGGTAACTCCGTAACTCCATGAATACGGACGGGGAAACCCTGCCCCCGCCGCCGACTGGCGAGCGACCGATAACGGAATCTAGTGCTCCGGGTTGGATAAGTCGGTAACCTGTCGCTTGCCTGCTTACCGGGACTCATGCTCAGTCTCAGTCTAGTCTCGTTCTCCAAAACATTCAGACGTTATTTCCACTCTATATTACATCTCTATATATATTTTCTATAAACAATATATATCTGGCGAACAAATTATATAGCCATAGTCACGAATGAAAAATCAAGTAACCAGTGAGTGGGCATTAGTGGTTGCTGCCAGCCTCAACGCGGAAGTGTTTGGCCTGAGTAAGTTTTGCCTGGTTACGCTCTTGTGGTCAGCGGGAAAAACGAAACGAAAATAATAAGGGGAAGAGAAAAACACCTTCCCAGAGAGAGAGAGAAAAAAAAAGAGATCTTGCACCCGCCGCAAACAAGCAACACTTAACGCCCATAAATTAATTACGTCCAGACACGAAGGTGCCATAAACTATATAATAATAGAAGTATGGAGAAATTTGGTAAAAATAGAATCTGCAATAGATCTGTAATTAGCAGTAGTCCTACCAGATTTATTTTCAAACAGAAAGTTCATAAAAACCTAGACTTGGGTCTAGATTTTGTGTTTTATAACAGTTTTCACATATATCTTACTAGCGTGGCTCTGAAATCTGACTTCAGAGAGGCGTACTGCTTCCTGGAGCTTGCTACAACAAAGCATGTGTTTTGCGACGCACATGAAGATCGTTTGCTTTCGCTAGCAACATTCTGTAAGGGTATCTCTAACTTCGTTCCAGCATATCTTCTCTTACATTCTTCCGTATGCACAGCGCAACTGAGAGAAGATACATCCAAAATACATGACAGGCAACAGTGGGGGCCCCCTTATTTCTATTCTGTGATTGATACGCCCCCAAACGGAATGGGTGCGAAAAAGAGCCGAAAATAGAAAGGCAATTGCCGGGCTGATTAGCCAGGCCCAAAGCCCAATCCCACACATCCAGACGTTGATTAATGGCCTTAAAGCCAAACTGTCGTCGTAGCAAAAAAAGGAATTAAAAAAATAGAAGTAAAATAAGAAACACGAAAAACACCACAAATAAATTACAATTTTATTTAAATTCGAAAGGAGCAACACACCATTCTAATTAATTATGTTGTATCTTCTCTTTTTTTTTGTTTATTTGCAGCACTCGTATATATAGATATATATTTTCTACTCACATCGGAGACTAACTGCGGCGCCTAAAGCAACATTTTGGAGTTCAGACTACGACAGTACTTAATTTTATTTATTTTTTTTTAATTCGATAAAAATTTAGTTGTTTTTGTTGGTTCACGATACTGCCATAGTTTTTGTTTGGTTTTGTGTTTAAATTTTTTTTCCGAGTGTAATTAACAAAAACACGCACACACACCACGCGGCTAGCGTTACGCAGCCGGTAAAATGTTCAGTCCCGAATATGAGAAACGCATCCTGAAGCACTGCAGTCCCGTGGCCAGGAATCTGTTTGACAATCTGGAGTCGTCCACAACGCCCACATCCCTGGATCGCTTCATACCATGCAGGTGAGTTGATTGAATAAATATTTTGAAATAGTTTTTTTTGGATTTTGTGATGGTAGTTGAGGCTGTTTAGGGTTTAATTTTTGTTAAAAAGGTTTTTTTAGGTGTTTTTGAAGAATGAGATTTTGTTCTTAAACCTAATATTGTAGTATCTTTGCTTATATTTCATGTTTTGTTCAATCTTCCCTTGTGTAATTAATAATTCAAGTTAAAATTTATTTGTTAATCAGCAAAATGTATTTTATTTTTATAATGTAAAAATCTATGAATTTGCTTATTAATTATTTATTAGGTTAAAAATGTTTTTATAGATAAACAAGAATGTATATTCATTAACTTCATGGGAATGTATTAACATTAACATTTTTTTGTATCTATAAAAACTTTAACTAAAATACGTTCAAAGCAAAACCAAGTGTATCTGAAGGATACTTTGCATTTGTATGTAATATTTTTTTATAATATTTCTATAATATTCGTTAAAGGTTTTTGCAAATCGTTTTTTTATATTTGTTTTTTTTTTATAATATATCTTATATATATGTTTTTTTTATAATATATCTTTAATATTTATATAATTTGTATTAAAAAAAACCGTTCAACTTCAACTGAAGTATGTTCAAAGCAAAACCAAGTGCATTTGTTACATTTGTATGTCATATTTTTATAATATTTCTAATAATATTCGTCTAATGTTTTTGAAATTAATTTTGTTACAATATTTCTTAAATATTTATGTAATTTGTATTAAAAAAAACCGTTCAAAGTGCATTGAACTCTATCCGCTGGGTTTATTCATTCTGCTACGTCATCTTTTCCGCTTACAAGGCAAAAAATACAACAACAAAAATACCAAAGAATAAACAGCAGCGGATACAACAAAAAAAAAAAAAAAAAAAAAGAACCTATGAATTTCCCGCCTGGCTGGACCTCGTTTAGCTAACGGCAAAACAACACATGCCGCAAGCGGAAAAGACAATCAATAGCAACAAAGAAACAAACAAACATGAACATTAAACATTGCTTAGATAACTTAAATTAAAGAAAAGATTTAATAAATATATTTAACCTTAAAGTAATTTATTTATATATTTATTAAAATAATTTTTAATGTCAAGAGATATAGTTTATTTTTGTGAAAATAAGACTAAACGTTTGAGGAAAAATTTTAAAAATAAATCTTGCCTATAAGTAAATCTTATTTTGTTTTTTTTTTTATAAATATATATTTTTTGAGACTTTAAAAAATTCGGTTATAATTTTGATGTTGTTTTGTAGATATTATATTGATATTATATTTTATAGATATTAATTCTATATAAATTGATTTCTTTTTCTGAAAAGATGTTAGGGGGAAAAAAAGAAAAGCTTGATTTATAAAGTAACTCTTAACTCTATATTACTTATTTTCTTTGTCTTTCTAACAAAACAAATTAGGATTAATATTATAAATTTTTTTTGCCAAAAGAAGTAAAATTCTTAAAAATATATTTGAAGAAAATTTCATTTTATAACTCTTAGCTTTGTATAAATTATATACTTTGCCCCGAATACCTCTCTCCTTGCTTCGCTAATGAGTTCAGAAGAAGACAAGCAAAGAAGAGACACATTGTTAGTTACGACAACTTCATGGGAAAATGCGGAAATTTGAACTTTTGAGCCAACTCTCTTTTGGGGTTCAACGATGAGCCATGAGACTCACTCACTCGCGGGTACGAGTTCTTTGGAATTGAAAAAAAAGAGAGAAATAACGAAACATTTCTTAATTTGCGTAGAAACGTAATTATACTTCCGGTTACAGAGAGAGAGTTGAGCTCGGTTTCCTGTCAACCTGAGCCTTCTTTTTAATTGAATTGTCTGTCATTCGTCATGCCGCCTGCAGTTTATAATACAAATTGTGTTTTTTTTTATATATATTTCATTTTATTTCTCCACGCTCAATGTTCGCGTCCCCCAGCACTCATTCGGCTTGTGAAATTTGATTTATTCGAGGTGGAAGTGAGCACTTCAAATGCGTTTGCCAGATAATCAAAAAGGGGTGAGAGGTAGGCGGAGGTGGTGGTGGTGGCAACGCTCATTGCATTCCTAAGCAGCTGCACTGCACTGAGGGGGAGGGAGGAAGGGAGGTAGGTAGGAGTTACAGCCAAAACTTGACAAATGCCACACAAAAAAATGCTCTCACACTTGGCCAAATTTCATGGCAAATGCTTATTATTTGTACGACTTGTCACCTTATGCCATTTTTTTTGTGTGCAAATTTTTTGTTTGCAAAAATTCGACCGTCAATAATTTTTTTTGCACGTTGCACACGTTTTTAATGTTTTATGGGGTAGAAATAATAACAATTGTGTATTGTATGAGCCAGACTATATGGCTAAATTGAATTTGAACGCGTTTGCATAAATTTATTTAGTCTGCGCTCTATCACGCTTCCCACCGTGGATTGTCTTTCTTTATTTTTTATATATATTTATATATAAATTATTAATGCAAGGCTAAAGCGTTTTTTGATGTTCTTTAGTTTCTCATTGCTGCAACAAGGCAAAGTCATGGGCAGGAGCGTCGTTTAAAGGGGTTTAGTAGGGGGAATTGTTTGTAACCAGGATACAACTTAGAAATATCTATAAAAGTATATTAATAAGTTTAAAGTTCATCAAAAATATTGTAAAATTTGATTCATCAATTTTTGTAGTATCGATAAATATCGAATTTAACTGGAAAATAACTGAACCTATCTAAATTTAATAATGTCGGGTATATATCTATAAAAGTATATTAATAAGTTTAAAGTTCATCAAAAATATTGTAATATTTGATACATCAATTTTTGTAGTATCGATAAATATCGAATTTAATTGTGAAATAACTTAACCTTTCTAAATTTAATAATGTTGGGTATATAACACATTACAATATTTTTGATGAACGCTGAAAAATATATATTAATACATGGCATTATTAAACAAAATTTTACATTTTGATATTCAACATTTTTAATATCGATAAATATTGAATTTATTTTGAAAATATCTATTTTATTGAAAAATATCAGAACCAATATAAATTTAATTAAGTTGGGTATATAAATATAAAACATATACACCAATACATTGCACTTAATCTATTAAAAATATTATACATTTTTTAAGCTTAATTGTGATATCGAAAAATCGGTAAACTATTTTTTTTTATTTATTTGTATTTTCTAGTATATAGTATATATCCAACAGAATTTAGATTTCTTGCGTTTATTGTATTGAAAATATTGTAAACTTTGGTACATCAAATTATTAATATTGAAAAATATCGAAATTTAACTTAGAAATACCTATATTATCGTAAAGTAAGCAAACTTGTATAAATTTATTTTAATTGTATATGTTTTTGGTTTATATTTGCTATATTTATCAAACAGAATATTGATTTTTGGAGTTTTTTTAATAGAAAATATTGTAAGCTTTGTTATTTCGAATTTTTAATATCAGAATAATTTTAATGAATTTATTTGTATATGTTTCTGATAATATACTAGTCAAATTTATCAAATAGAATATCGATATCTCGCACTCATTTAATGGAAAATATGAAAAACTTTAACATACTGAAATTTAAACAATTAAAATATATTACATTTTATGTTACAATATTAATATTATTGACAAAATGGCCCAACAAATTTACTGTTCTAATTTTAATTGCAGCTTTTTCCAATTATATTGTTCAAAAATAACAAAGAACTGATGCTTTTATCCATATGTAATATATTTCTTTCCCCAAAAAGTATCTTTAAATGTAACTAGAAAAAAACCCCCCTTTGGGCTATGCCCTTGGCTATGGCTAAGATTTCCCTGGTTCTAGCCATAATTAATGGCATTTTCATTTTGCATTAGCATTAACATTTTCGCGCTTTCCCCTTACTCTACCATACTAAATATATGTATATGTAATGCTATCTTTTATTATTCCTTTGCCCGCAGAGCGAACAACAACTGGCAGACGAACTTCGCCTCGATCAACAAATCCAATGACAACTCGCCGCAGACGAGCAAGAAGCAGCGGGACTGTGGGGAGACGGCACGCGATAGTCTTGCCTACTCCTGTCTCCTCAAGAACGAGCTCCTCGGATCGGCCATTGACGATGTGAAGACCGCCGGGGAGGAGCGCAACGAGAACGCCTACACGCCGGCGGCCAAGCGGAGTCTCTTCAAGTATCAGTCACCCACCAAACAGGTGAGTTGGGGCTTTGAAGTTGGGGGTTTCCAGTTCCTCTCTCATTTGATTATACTAGAGACTAAACTGAATAAGATGGGGATATATAGTATAGGATGGTAATAGGGTAGGATAGTATACTTACCTCTCAGATTTTGTAGTTCATAGTTGGGTCTTGTAGGTCACAGTTTTCCTTAAGATCAAGACATTAGAAATATAACTAAATAAGATGGAGATAGTATAGGATACTTACCTCTCAAATCTTGTAGTTCACAGTTTTCCTTAAACATCAAGACATCTGAACTAAAAACTGGACTAAATAAGATGAAGATATAGTATAGTATAGGATAGTATAGAATACGTACCTCTCAGATCTTATAGCTCACAGTTTTCCTTTAGATCGAGACATCTGAACTAAAAACTGTACCAAATAAGATGGGGATAAAGTATAGGATGGTATACTTACCTCTTAGATCTTGTGGTTCATCGTCAGGTCTTGTAGTTCACAGTTTTCCTTAACATTCTGAACTAGAAATTGAATTAAATAAATAAGATATAGTAAAGGATAGTATAGGATCTCAGATCTTGTAGATCATACTCAGGTTCTAAATATGATGAAGATATATTATAAGATGATACTATAGGATGATACTTTTACCTCACACAAGTAAGTAACTCTTCAAACTCAAAAAGAGAGTAAAAATACTGTCAATGTTAAGTATCCCTCAAGGAGAGAGAGAGAGCGAGAGAGTATCCCTCATTTTCGTGTCTCTAAGCTATCTTTCCTAAGGTCACCGCATTTGACTTTTGATTGAAGTTCCCCTTGGGGGCCATTGTGTGCTGCAGAATGCATTTAATTGAATTTGCAGTCGGTGCTAATTGAGGTTTTCTTGTATGTTTCTTGATGGCTGAAAAGCAGAAAAGAAACACAGAACAGGCGGTGTGAGTTGAATGAACCGATCGTGGGATCGTGGGATAGCTCTTTTTCGATTTGGAAATCTTTCAATTACAAAAATACAATGATAATATAGAGAATGTATAGAATATATAGAATTACAAAAAACAAAATACAATGAAAATGAAAAGAGAAACCAAGTTAAAATAACTTTTATTATGATAGATCTAAAGATCCCTTAAAAGTTGTTGTGTATTTTTCTTTGCCATGGAAAATCACTTTATTTTTAGATCTCTTTTCCCTCCACCTCTCTCTCTCTCTACATCTAACCATCTATTGATTTATCCAGCTTAGAAGCCAGAAGAAAACCGGTTTGCTTTCTGTGAAAACTCATTGCCTTTTTCGGAATAGACCAAGACCGTCGATGGATGTAGAGAGAAAACTGCTCTTGGAGGCCGCGAGGTTAACACACTCTCTTTGATGCCGAATAACCGCGTGCTGATGATGATGATGATGATTGGTAACTTGTTTCCAGATCTGTATATATATATATTGTATATAATACAATTGCTATCCAGCTTCAAATGGTCCAAATGTGCCGTGTGTATGTGTAGCTCCGTTTGCTCAAGTGTCGCTCCAAAAAAGATCAAGAAAGACAAATAAAATGAAGGAAACTATTGCCACTTGTCATTTAGATTCGTGGTGATCTCTCCCATCATCGTCATCATTATCATTATCGTCATAATTATTATTGCTGCTGCTCACCTGACATATTTGCTTGCTTATCAGATTTATGTTGCCTCAATGGGCGGCTCGAAAAAATATAATTTTGAAGCATACATTATTGTAAACGTGTGGGTCACGTCCGTCCGTCCATTCGTCTCTTGTGGCCCTTCTATTTTTTTTTTATTTTTTGCTTTGACTGATTTTTGACAGTTGACACGTTGCCAGGCCACAGGCAGCAGCAGAAGCCAAGGAAGCCAACAGAAATCACAACATTAAAACAAAAATAACAATGCCAGAGTCAAAATTCCTACAGTTTTTGGAAACAAATAAGTGAGCAATGCCGAGAGACACGCACACACACACACACACACACAGCAAACACACTTCAAATCGAGTCATAAATCAGGCCAGGCAGCACCGAAACAATAAATACTCTTTTCTGTAACGAAAAGGTGACTCGAAAGGAACTCAAATTAATTGAAAAACTCATTTATTTGTTTGCTGAGAACACTGCATTTTTCTTCAATTTTGAAGCAAATATCATCAAGCGTTTAGTTTATGGATTTCAGTTTTTCCAAGAAAACAAACAACACAAGGAATTAATTTTTAAATTCGTCTAATTATTTGTCTTTGGGATAAAAAAAAAACAAAATATTGAAAAATTAACTGATAAACCTCAATGTTTATATGATGTAAATAAAAAACTTTGATGCGTTTTTAGCTTAACTTCCTTATCACAGAAAACAATTAATTTGTCTATCGTACAAAATCGATAAAGAGTCGATAGTTTGATTATGCAATGTTAATAAATTTATATAAGACAAATTTATTAGCGAAAAAAGACACTGAATTAATTTATACTTCTTAGTAATATAATCCTTTTTATTAGAAATGACAGAACATTTTGATATATCTTTACCTAATTGAAATCTTACGACAAAATCGATCAATAAATCGATATTTTAACCATGCGATTTCAATAATGTAATCGATATTTTAGAAAAAAAGACATTAAATTAATTTATACTTAATGGAAATATTGCCTTTTTACTAGGAATGAAAGAAATTTGAATCAATAAATCGATATTTTATCCCAGCAATATCAATAATTTTATATCAGACCAATATTTAAGGAAAAAAGGCATTAAATAACTTTTTTACTTCATGGTAATAACAATTTTACATTACGAATGACACAAATATTAATATATATCAAAACGTAATCGAGATTTTAAATAAATATATATTTTACCCTTGCGTTATACGTGCGATAAATCAATATTTGGTTTATCTTCTTCCAAATATATATACAAATTTAGGTAAAAAAAACCAAGTACACAAAAATGTATGTATATTCCATATTTTAAATATTAACACTTTAAATTCAATATTAAAAAATTCGCTATATCAAAGGTATCGATATTTTCGATATACAATTTATATCAATATCAATATCAAGCTTTTTTTCGATATACATTTCTAATTTCTATATATTCCTAATGGAAAATATAGATTTCTATATAACAATTAGTAGGTTTTACTGCTCTTCCCACTTGATTTGTGGAAAAAAGTCGATTGTGGGAAATATGCTCCATTAATATTAAGTGCAATTTAAATGCAAATGTGTTTATTATTGCATTTTAACGCTTGACTTGACATTTATTTCGGAAAAGGTAACAACCAGATTGTGCGGATGACACACCATAAAGCTGCATTTAAATAAGGTTTGGATGTATATATAAAATGCTTTTCTCATGCATGATTTAACATTAGAGGTGTAAAGTCTGCCCATAAAAAAAAAGGGTATAACATGGATATAAATTATGGAAAGCAAGAAACGCAACTTGAAGTGGTCGGACCGGACCGGGACCGTTCATCGTTCATCTTCAACAACTACTTCAGTGGTCTAAAACGACACTTGAGTCAATAGAGCTGGGGATCTCTTCTCTATCTTTCCTATCTCTCTGTAGCTGGGTTCAAATATTTATTTATATTATATACTATATATTTTCCCTTCTCTGTTGCTGTGATTAATTGCGATCGCAGCTTGGCTGACTGGGATTTGGGCCTAATGGTGGCCTGCGCTTGCCAATTGCTTCGATTTTTGTGTCCCAGCCGGCAATTACTCAGCCACAAATCGGAGGTAATTCATCTACATCACGCCCCCACAATTAACACGCAAACATATTGGGCCACTCCCCTCGACTCCCTGAATTTTTTTTCTTTTCGGTTTTTTTTTGTGGTCACAACAAACAATATGTAATTCAATTATGTGCGGTCGCAAAGTTATTGTCATAAATAATGTGAATTGTACTGTGCGGGGGCCCAGCCCAGCTCGTCAGTAGTTTGGCGGAGGAAGTGGTGGTCCCCAAATATATGGTCTCAACACTTTTGCAGACGTTTTGGGGATTGGTTTCTCGGGGTTTTCTTTTCGGTGGGTTCATTGACGAGTCAACGCAGCTGTTTGAAAGAATTGTTTCTTTTCTTCAAGTTTTTCAATGAATAGCTGACCATTGTGTGTGCGGGGGAATTTTGGTGGGGGGAGTTGTAGGTAGAATAATATATATTTTAGTGTGGGGATTGTTCTTAATAAGAACAAAGGAAATTAATTTAAATTAATTTTTGATATTGATAAAAAGCAAATAAAATTGGAGTTTGTAAATAGCACCATGTAACTACAAGTAGAGTCTGTTTTATAAGTTTTATTTGAATTTTGTTAAAATCTAAGAATTAATTGTTCTTAATAAGAACAAAGGAAATTAATTTTAATTATTATTTGATATTGATAAAAAGCAAATAAAATTGGAGTTTGTAAAAAGGACCATGTAACTACAACTAGACTTTGTCTTATAAGTTTTATTTGAATTTTTTTAAGATCTAAGAATTAAACAAGACGAAATGTTTGAGAAAATGTTGCTTATCCGGAGATAATGTTGCTTATCCCGAGATAATGTTGCTTATCCCGAGATAATGTTGCTTATCAGTTAGATAAATTTAAAGGTTAGGTTACATGTTCAGTTTAGTTTACAAAAATATGCATTTAAATTACTTTTCTAGCTGTAAAAAGATTAAGAATTGAAACTTACACTTTTTAACAAGTAAGAAAGCTGAAGATCTTAAATTTAAAATGTTGCTAAGTAACTATTTCTGGGGACAATGTACTAGACAGATATATAAACATTCAAAATACATTACAAACTCAGAATAAAATTGAAAAGGATTAATTTTGCTTATATTCTTACCCATAAAATGTAAAGAAACTAAAAACCCACCTTCAACAAGTAAGAAAGCTAAGAAACATGTTGATAAGTAAATGTTTATAAGGACAAGTTGCTAAGCAGATAAATATTTGTTATTAATATAAAGAAGCAAATACAATTTAATAGTAAACTTATTAACAATTATTTAAATTTTTTTAATAAATATAAAATATAAATAACATATAAAAAACAAATTTTAATCTGCCTAGCAACTTTAATAAAAAATTTGATTATAATTGTAAATAAGTTTAGTATTATATTGTATTTGTTTCTTTAGTTGGAAAATTATCTACATTTAAAAAAATATTTAACAAGTAAAAAGGCTGAAGAAATAAAAAAATGTTGCTAGGTAAATGTTTCCGGAATATGTTGCTAAACTGTTAGATAAATATTAAATTTATATTAAAAGATCAGTTAAATATTTAAAATATTTTATTTTTTAGAGTGTAAAATTATTAAATTTATTATTTTTATATGTGTTTGTAAACCTTTAACAAGTAAGTTAAAAAACTTATAGCAAATATGTTGCTACGCTTATGTTTCTAGGGATATGTTGAGAATCGCGTTTTATAGTTGCTTTTTACAACAAAAAAGATTTTATAAGACACTTCCATAAGTCACTTCCATTTCATATTTAAAGGAAAATTAAATGTAAATATTAAAAATTAAAATATAAACAAAAAAATAAAAAAAATATTATTCAATTAGTCTATTTAAACTTATCTAAGAACTTTGGCACAAGAATTTGCTTATCTATTTTGAGTAAATAAATAAATTTATTTCTATCTCAGCTTATTTACTCGTCTGTCTTCCAGCTAAGAATATTTCGTGCTAGTAAATTTATATATTTTTTTTGATGTTAATTACAAAACTCCAAAAACCACCTGCTTGTTACCTGTTCCCAACCATTTCGAATAGCCATTAAGTGGAATTATAGAAAACGACGGCGACGGAGACGAAGCCCAACAACGACTCTTTTGCCCATTTGGTATGGTTCGTTTTATTGTTATTATAATTATTAATTTATGCAGCAGACATTTGCATTAGCATCGCATTAGTAGCTATTTTCGTGGCAGCAAAGTGATTAAGTTGGTCCGATCCGATCGCAGCGACAGGTTCATGGCTTAACCCCTTTCCCCCTTGCCTGAGAGCAGAGCTTCTTTTATTTTGTTTTTATTTTTTACTCAGCCGGTTCTCGCTGCTGGTTGGTTGTTTATTTGTTTAATTTATAAGCTTGCCTCCAAGCGCCGCCCACAGGCCAGAAGTGAATAAACCAAAAAAAAAGAGTAAAAATCATAAAATGAGAGAGATGAAGACAACAAATGCCGGCCGGCAAGTTGGGTATATATATATATATTTTTTTATATATATATAAATACACATATATATTTTATTTTTCTTTTGTTTGGTGATTTCTGAGCCAAGCGAATTGTATTGTCTACAAAGACATACTGTTTTGCTCCATACTGTACTCTACTGTTCTGTACTGTGCTGGCTTCTGGTTTATTAACAAGTCATTGTTAATTAAATAAATAAATAGGTTGACAGTAAACATGAAGATTTCATATAATTTCGAAATTCGTTGATAGAGAGAAAGGAAAAGAAATAACTTAATTATCTTGTTTATTTAGCAAATCCATGCTAACCTTTTAAATGGAATAAATATTTTTCTAAAAAATATAAACTTTTTAGAATGATTATTTAGTTAAAAAAATATATAATTTATAATTTATAAAAGAAATTTAATTTATAACTAAGAAATCATATAAATATTGTGCGGAAAGTCATATAGAAAACATTTTAAACTCTAATATTTGGAATTTAAAAATATAAAAAATATCTTTATGTTTAGCTTGAAATAAACATTGTTCTAAAAAATATATACTTTAATGAATGATTATTTAGTTAAAAGAATGAATAATTACAAAAAAAAAATTCATAAATCAGAATTCATTAAAATATTGGGCCGAAAGTAATATAGAAATCATTTTAAACTCTGATATTTTGAATTTAAAAATATAAACAATTTCTTAATGTTAACTTAACTTTAAATTATCGATATAACTTTGATATATCAAATATTTAATTATCTAAAAAGTGTTGCATTTGCCTTAAAATGTAATGGAAAAGCATTATTTGATTTTATGCCTCCATTTATCGATTGAATTGAGATGATATTCCGATTTAGGGCACTTATCTATAAAAAATATAAAAACCTATATATTTAGATTATCGCATAATATATCGATAAAGTATCCATATTGTAATTCTGTAAACAAAGTTTGAAATTTAAAATAAAAAAGAAATTAGTATAAAAACTAATATTTAACAAGACTCAAGGCACTAGAAGAAAATGTTGCTAGAAAAATGTTTAACAACATGTTGCTACAAGGCGCTAGAAAAGGTTGCTAGAAAAATATTTAGCAGCATGTTTCTTGCAACATGCGGCCTTTCGCCGCCAGAACTCCAGCATTTAGCTCTGAAATAAGACACAAAACTCTAAAAAAAAATAAAAAAAAAATATAAAACAGTATTAAATATATATAAAAAAAAGGTCAAGTTCCAAGTGGGCAATGTTTTTTTTTTTTTAACAAAATACAAAAAAAACCGCCCGTGTGCGATTTTAATCAGTTTTACAAGTTGACGGATTTCCTTTTGCCATTTGTCAGCGGATGTTTTTTGGTTGCTGGTTTCTGGTGGCTTTTGAGCGTTTTAACAATTGAATTTCTAATAGGCTTATGCCTTTATTTTTGTTTCTTTTCTTTTTTTTACTTTATTTTTTCCCTCCATTTTGCTCTGCATCGAAAAACATTTAAATTTAATGTCCAAACCACGCAGAGCTATTTTAACTGCTTTTTATAAGTGTTTCTCTCATAGCCAACATTCCCAGAAAATGGAAGCAAAGACCTCGAGAGTCATTAAATTGTTGGATTGTGATTTCTTTTATAATTTTATTTCCTTTGTCTGAAAGGAGGAGGAGGAAAAGGAGGAGAAGGAGGAGGAAAGCCAAAGTGTAAAGCGATCATTAAGGGCTCCACACACGCACGCAGCTGCGATGCGAGTTTTCTATTAAAATACGAAAAATAATTCCCCAAAAAAACCACCATGATGCCTCTCCTCTTGTAATTAAGTTCTGCTTGTGCCTTCGGTTAATTGAATTAAATTTTAATTTGCTAAACGAATTAAGAGAGAGCTGACGTCAAGTGCTTTTTTCGAGTGGAGGAATACGACGACCCCCTTTGAGGCGGGTCAAAGCACACACCCCACTGCTGCTCACTCGGAAGAAAGATATATATAAATATATATAAAGTTGACTTCTTCCAAGCGAGAGATAGCTACGTGTACACGTATTGCCTTTTTATCTTTCAACGCTCTGTGTTTGCCGCGGGATGTTTGCTCACTTTATCGAAAACGATACCACCCCGAACCTGACCAACCCAGAATGACAAATGCTATTCCCAAAAAAGGTTAACACCTAACTAAGGTTGAGAATAAAATTAAAGTCGGGGAAGTGAGTCAAGTTGGTGCCTTGAAATTAAGCCAAGCTTGGAAAGCAGTTAAGTTTATATATTTAATTTTTTATATTTATTTAATATATTTATTTTAGAGAGTTGTAAATAGGTTTAAATATTCCAAAATTATAATTAATGACTTCTCTCTTCTACTACAAAGGGTTTTTAATGGATTTTATTATGGTATAATGATAAAAATGCTTTTAAAAATAATATGATCCATAAATTTTAATAAGAAATATATCAAAAATAAAATTCTAAATTTTATATATTTAATTTTAGATAAATGTAAATAGGTTTAATTATTCTCAAATTATAATCCGAAGACTCCTCTCCTCTACTACAAAGGGTTCTTAATGGATTTTATGCTGATATAATTATATAAGGCTTATAAAAATATATAATCCATAAATTTCAATAAGAAATATATCAAAAATATACCCTTAAATTTTATATATTTAATTATAGATAAATAAAAATAGGTTTAAGTATTCTAAAATTAAAACCTGGAGGCTTCTCTATTCTACTACAAAGGGTTCTTAATGGATTTTATGCTGATATAATTATATAAGACTTATAAAAATATATAATCGACAATTTTCAATAAGAAATATATAAAAAATATACCCCTAAATTTTACATATTTATTTTTAGATAGATAAAAATAGGTTAAAATATTATAAAATATGAACTAGAGACTCCTTAGACTCCTGAAGACTTAAGTAAAAGTATTTCAAATCGACTTTATGATTTTATGATGATAAAAAACTAATATAATAATTATATGATGACATAAAAATTCATACATTTTAATAAGAAATAGAAGTAAAAACAAAAAACAGCAATAAATTTCTACAAAATGTATCTACCATTATTAAAAACCCCTTCTTTTCCCTATTCAACCCGTAAGGGTTCACTTCCTGAATATATTTGTCTCCCTTGAATGTAAATTCTCTCTTCTTTGAGGGCAAGAAATATGCATTTAGAATGTTTTCTTTGCCATTGTATGCCAGCGAAAGCAATTCTTTCGACCCTTGAGCACACTTTTCCAGTGATTTGATTTGCATTTTTCCAACTCTTCACCAATGGTTTTCAATTTTCACATTGCATTTCGTTGGCACGCACAATTTCGCTCGCTTAACTCACGCATTTTTAATGTAATTTCTTGCGTAAGAAAAAAAATACAATACAAAAAAACTAAAAATAAAGAGTGGGGTCTGAAAAGGTGTGAAGCTGAATTTTTTGTTACTGAATTACTGGCCAGGGCCTCTCACACGAATACGCTTAACACACTTCCCTGCCCGCATTTTCTATGGCAAACTAGAGGCCTACGGCTACCAGTGGAGCGAAATGCGTGCCAAATGTGAATTATAAGGCCTACACTTGAAGAAAATTGGTATCAGTCTTCAAAGCATTGAAAATATGCAGGCTTTTGGGGCTCTTTACATTTAAATTAGACTATATTTTAAATTATTTACAGTAAAAACATGTTGTTTCTCGATATTTTTAGTCATTTTTGCTTAAAAACTTAAATTAGGGTTGTATATCGATATATCGATTGGATATTTAGTATATCATAATTTTAAATATCGAAGAATGTAATTTTTAACGTTTAATATTGATATTATTAAAAAATAGGTAATAATATGAGTCTTGTATACTGATTATATTAGCTAGATATATTAAACAGTTTAATATTTTAAAATTAAAACAATATTTTAATAAATTAAAACGATATAATATCGATAAATTAGGATTGACTTGGGATTTTCTTTGTAATACCAAAAATACCTAATCCATTTTTTTAAAGAAAATAATTTCCCATTCAGAAATTTAAAAATTGCATACACTATAAGCTTTAAACTTAATGAAAATGTAATATATCGAAATTATAAATATCGATAAATATTATATTTCTTAATGTTTAATATTGAAATGATTGAAAAATAGATATAATAGAAAAATAGATAAATAGATATCTTATTTCTTGATTATATTGCTTCTTTATATTCAACAATATATTAAGTTTTCGCATATATCGACACAACGATAAAATATCGATATATTATCGATAGATTCTAAACAATTAAAATAAACTTGAGATCTAATATCTCTTTGAAAAAGCAAATCCCTGCTACATTTTTTTGTTAATTAATAGAAATAAGTAAAGAAAAATAAACAACTTTTTTTGAAGTGCACGAATAGGCTTAGAGATAGGAGGAGCACATGAGACCCAGGGAACGGGGCGGACATGGGAGACTTTGACGCGGTCGCAGCGTTTTAGCATCGCGGCGTTAATTGCCGAACGCGCCAAGTACGCGGTGCGCACACAAAAAACAAAAAACAAACTCCCTTTGCTTATTTCCCACCGGCAGGGGGATGGGGCTGCTCCTCCCTTCCCCCAGCGCCAATAGAGAGGCAATTTCTTGGTTGGCTGCAGCGGCCACCGGAACGATCAGTTAATTGAATCGTGCGAAAGTAGTAACAAAACCCCAACTAACCCTACAATTATTTTTATCTCTCTCCGCAGGACTACAACGGCGAGTGTCCCTACTCACTGTCACCGGTCAGCGCCAAAAGCCAGAAGCTGCTCCGTTCGCCACGCAAGGCCACCAGGAAGATCTCGCGCATACCCTTCAAGGTCCTCGATGCGCCCGAGCTGCAGGATGACTTCTATTTGAATCTGGTCGATTGGTCCTCGCAGAATGTCCTGGCCGTGGGTCTTGGTAGCTGTGTCTACCTTTGGAGTGCCTGCACCAGTCAGGTGAGTGTCTTCCCCCGTCTCTCCTTCTCTGTTACTCAATGTATCCTAATATCCTCGCTCTTTCTCATAGGTAACCCGCCTGTGTGATCTCAGTCCGGATGCAAACACGGTGACGTCGGTGTCGTGGAACGAGCGCGGCAACACCGTGGCGGTGGGCACCCACCATGGCTATGTGACCGTCTGGGATGTGGCGGCCAACAAGCAGATCAATAAGCTGAATGGCCATTCGGCGCGCGTGGGTGCTCTGGCCTGGAACAGTGACATCCTGTCGAGTGGATCGCGCGATCGTTGGATTATACAGCGGGACACAAGAACACCCCAGCTGCAGTCGGAACGCCGTTTGGCCGGCCATCGGCAGGAGGTTTGCGGCCTCAAATGGTCACCGGACAATCAGTACTTGGCCAGCGGCGGCAACGACAATCGTTTGTACGTTTGGAATCAGCACTCGGTGAATCCGGTGCAATCGTACACGGAACATATGGCGGCGGTCAAGGCTATTGCCTGGTCACCGCATCACCACGGACTGCTGGCCAGCGGCGGCGGTACGGCGGATCGATGCATCCGCTTCTGGAACACGCTTACCGGCCAGCCCATGCAGTGCGTGGACACCGGGTCGCAGGTGTGCAATCTGGCCTGGTCCAAGCACTCATCGGAGCTGGTCTCCACGCACGGCTACTCGCAGAATCAGATCCTCGTGTGGAAGTACCCATCGCTGACGCAGGTGGCCAAGCTGACGGGCCATTCGTACCGGGTGCTCTACTTGGCCCTCAGTCCCGATGGCGAGGCCATTGTCACTGGTGCCGGCGATGAGACGTTGCGCTTTTGGAATGTGTTTAGCAAGGCGCGCAGCCAGAAGGAGAACAAGTCTGTGCTGAATCTGTTTGCCAACATCAGATAGAACATGCAGAAGGACAATATAGCAAGGACGAAGACTGAAGCGAGGCAAAAGGCAAAAGGCCAAAGGCAAAACACACAACCACAATAACACACACACACACACACACACACACAGCAAAATCCAAGAAACCAATCAGCAAACCAGCTACTAATCCCCACTAATCCAGATCTTTAACCATGGTGAAAACGATCATCCGCACGGCAATCGTTTAGTAAATTTTGCAGGCAGTCGCAGCAGCAATAGTTTAAACAAATTTAAGTTAAGTCTAGCAGTTTATGTAGTAACATTTGAAATAGGAAGCCCGAGAGCTGAACAGCGCTGAACTGAAGGAATGAATCCGGAACTAAGTCTACACTAAGCCTAAATTCTAGCTTGTAATAACTTTACACCACTCTCACTCGCTCACTGTCCTAGCAAGTAGAAGTGTATAACTAAATTGTATTGTTTTATATATACCTATATATATATATATATATATATATCTCCATTTTTTTTTTCGTACACCTAATTAAGGCAATTTTCAGACAAATATCAATTTTTTTTTTCGCTTAGCCATAGGAAAATTTTGAATTATTCACTCACTCACACACTCACACCCATTTATCCCAGAGGATACACACAGATATATGTATATTAAAATAAAATTTATACAAGTTGAAAATGTGCCCGCATAAAAAAAAACTGAGTTTAATTTTTATTTCATTCCAAAATCAAAGTCGAGCTTGGTTGCGACCACAGCTTAGCGAAGACCTGAACCACCCCGCAAGGGTGTCCGAGCAACGAGCTTTCGTCTGCTGTTAAGCTTTTGTCGCTTTCCTTCTGCACTTCTTTTTCTCCTTCGGACGCTGCGCTTCATCTTCGGTTACGCAGGGGCGTGGCCAACCCCCGGGAATTGGGGGTATAAAAAAGGCTGATACTGAATATTCAGCTTCTAATTGTGGATTTTTGAAGACTACTAAATATGATATTTGCTCAAGTTGCATTTAGCAGTTTATCGAAAAAAAAACCAGTAAGGAAGCTGACTTTGAGATTCCGTAGTTTGTATACTATTCTTATCTTACAATTGAATCCACCGGTCGACTTTGAAATACATTATAACTTGGCAAAAAAATTTCTAATTTTAATTTGGAATTTTTTTTTTTAAGTTTTTAATTACGCTAAAAACTTCTTTAAATAATTTATTTTATTTTTAAAATTTTATACATAGTTTTAAATAAAGTTACATGGGATAAATATCAGCCAAAGTTGCTGTGGCTTCCGTCTGTTTTAAATAATTATTTTTATTACATTCTGAAAAGATTTAAGTTTTTTTTCTGTTAAGTACTCTTTTTTTGTTAAATAAAATGTTTAAGCCGAATCTAAATATATAGAACTTCCCAATCGTTCGTTTTATGGCCTTAAAATAATAGTAAATAATAATAATAATAAAATAATAATAATAAATTAATAATAATAAAATAATAATAATAAAATAATAATATAATAATAATAGAGCTAGTGATCTATCTATGCTAATTTGTTGGGCAAAACCAAGTCTTTCTAAAATCATAGCTAAGCATTAAAAAATCTTATTTTAATTTGTAAAACTTGCCTGTGTTAGTTTTTAGAAGGTAAATAAATCAGCAAACTGAATTTTTTTATTTTTTAAATATTCCCATTTTTAACAACTTTAACAATTGTAACGTGTTGTAAAATGTTTAAAAAATGGCCAAAATATTTTTTCTGTTCAAAATGCCTAGATGGATATTCCCCTATTGATGCTAATCAAGAATATATATGATTTATAGGGTCGAAAAAATTTTCATAGAAATTATAATACTTGCATAAGTATAAAAAACATAAGCAATTAAAATATATAATAATGGTGTTATATAATAATAGTATTATTATATTATATTATCATAATTAAAATATTTGATATTCATATAATATAATAATTGATTGATTTGAATTATAATTCTTATAAAAGTATTAAAACAGATGTAATTAAAATATTTAATAATAGTTTATTATTACTATATACTATATATATGTATATACTAGCATTGATTTGATTGATTGATTTTTATTGTAATAACAAATAAAATTTACCTATTACAATTATTTAAAGCCAGAGCGTATAAGCCCTTCAGGCTAAATATTAGTATTATTATATATTATAATAAAAAAAGTATTATTTAATTTATTTATTTTTATTATATAATTAAAATATTTATATTTATATTTTATGTAATATGATTAATTTTACATAATAATATAAATATTAATATTTGATGATATTTTTCTTGTATTTTCCTTTATTATTATTGCTTTTAAATGGTTATATTTTTGTGATTTATCTTCTCGGCACTCAACTTTAAATCCCCCCTCTGTTTTTTCCCCACTAAGCCCCTGTCCAATGTGCAGCTTCCGTTGGCAGCGACGCTGGCTGAGCTTCGGCGTCAGCTTCTAGTCCGGCGGCCGCCGCTTGGCCTGTGTTGTTGTAATTCGGTTTCTTGGCCTGGCCAGCAGCAGCAGCAGCAGCAGCAGACTGAATTTTCAATTGTTGTTGGTTTTTGGGTTTTGTGTCTTTTGCCTGCTTTTTTTTCGTTTCTTTTTCTTTTTTCTTTTTGTTGTTGTTGTTTTTGTTTTTGGCCAAGTCCAAGTTTAACAGCGCTCGACGCGCCAGAATCAAGTTCAGTTGCGCCGCATACGCGTCGCGGAAATGTTTCGCTGCTGCCACCGTCCCAAAATTACAGAAATCGTCAGAAATCGGGCATAAATAAAACCGACAAAGTAATCGAACGCGCCGTCCTGCAACCGTATCCGTATCCGAATCTGAATCCGTATCCAAAATCCGAACTCGAGTCCTTGTGTTCCAATAAAAACTTGCTACCGACAAAACAAGTCAATAAATAAATAAAGGAGCCCCAGAGACCCTTTTGTTAATTGACCGTTACCGTTCGCAGGTAATTGCAGGATAAAAGTTCTACCTGTTTTTTTTGGGTCCTTGGATTATTCATGTATTTTTTTTTACGTTAATGTGAAGTGCAGACACCTGTCCTTGCGGTTGTTATTGTTTTATTTGTATTTTTTTTGTTGTTGCGGCTGCTGTGTTGCCTTTTGAAGGTCATTTCACGCACGAAGGCCGCGCCGAGGGTGTGTTCTTCCCCAGTGGGCGGGCGTGGGGGCGGTGGTCCGCAGTGGGCCAAATGTCAAAAGGTGAAGGCAGCCTGACGGCCTTGCGTTTAAAGCGCAGCCTTCCCCTCCAACATCCTTCGTCCGCGCAGGATTCTTCGGAAGTGCCAGAAGTGAAGGTTGCAACGCAATCGAAATCGAAATCAAGGAAATATTCATCAAGGAAATCAAGGATTTTTCTTAAAATCAATTAAATAATGATTCCTGATTTAGAAAATATTTCGGGTTAAGGATAAAGAAATATTCGTTTTTACAGTTCTAAAAATTGAACAAATGTCATGTTTGAGGAAACAAGAATTGTTTTAAGAATTCAAAGTGAAAGTGATACGAATTCATCAGGATTCTGCTGTTAAAAAGATAAGAAATCGATTTTTTATTGATAAAACATCGATATTTTTAGCATTTTTGGAAGTAATCTATTTTTGCTATTTGTTTTAAATAACAAAATACAAGTTGCCTATTTAACAGAAATATAACGAATAAATTTAAATATTAATTAAGGTACAAAAATCCTTTTAGAAATATATATTTTTATCATATATAAATAAATGTTTCCTTTAAAACGAACTAAATTTCTGAAATAAACCTTCAAAAATGGACAATTGAATTAGGGTCCAAGGTAAATTTATAATATTATAAATAAATATTTAATAAATAACTTCATTTTTAATATGTGACTGAAGCATAGGGTTTGTTTCTTTGAGTAATTAATTTTACTGTTGTACTTAGTTTTATAAATGATGCTAAGCACAGGGAAATCTACATTATATAAAAAATAATCATTTAATATACGCATTAGGATACTAGTTCATGCATATTATGTATATTATTTATAAAAAAATATATATATTATAAAATGAAAATAAATAATGAAGTATATATATGAAAAGTATTAAGTAAAAGTCTAATAATTAACTCGAAATCAAAGAATATGATCAAACAGAAAACAATATACAATATAAAATTTTAAATATAAATTCATAAATTTAAAAAATTACATAATAGAATGAGATATGTGCTGATCCTGAAACATTTTCAATATTATCCAACAACCGCCAGAGTTCAGAGAACCTGATGTTATAACTTTTTTTATCACTTAAATAATGTAGTTTTGAAAAATATACTGAACAATTATAATATTTTTAAATCTCAGAAATCTGAGATCAAAGACTAGAGATCAGAGATCAGTGATCAGAGATCAGAGATCAGAGATCAGTTTTCAGTATTGAAAAATCGGACATCTTTATATGTAATACCCAGAAACCTGATGACATCTTTTTCTCTTTTGTCAATTAAAATAATTAAAAGAGATGTACACTTCTTAAAAGCCTTTGATATTTATTAATCCTCCGCTAGAGATCAGAGATCGCTCAGTATTGAAAACCTAAAGACATCTTATATAGTAACTTAAAACCCTAATGAAATCTGTTTAGATTTCGAGAAACCTCATAATATCTAGTGGCAGCTGTACTTAGACCCCACCCAATGGCCCAGAAAGTGGTCTCTTGACCAGAACTTAGCCCCATGACATTTTGGTTAGCATTTGCATTTGTCCAAACACCGATCTCCTCGGACGGACACTCTCGTTGTGGACACATCTAGGCAACATGGCCAAAGTACAATATTTGTGTGGTCGATAGGCAAGACTCCGTCGTCAGGCCGTCAGCAATTTTCGCACATTCATCTGCGAGAAGACATTACCTCGACAAGCCGCGAAATTTGCTCAGCGATTAGCACACGTAGATCACAATTGGGCGGGGGGAGGGAGGTGTGTAACCCAAGGTCACGCCTCGTTTAGCTCGGTTGCTTGGGTGTTTGTTGGGTGTGCTGGGTGTGTTGGGTGTTCGATTCTAGCAAATTGCGAAAGTCAACAGTGTGCCTATATGTTCTTGACATGGCCAACTTCCGATCGGTTTTCCCCGCCGCCCCCCAACCACAATCCTCGGGAGCTACGGAGAGTCGCTTCCTCTATATCGGGCAATTAACGCCTTCGTCTTGGCTTTCGGTTTTTGGTTTTTGGTTTCGACTTTAGTTTCCGCCGATACCTATTACTATATACCATGTGGATATTTTGGTTTTCTTTGTTTTCTTTTTCGGAGCCGGTGCGACCTTGGTAGGGGCGTTCAATGACCGCCACTGTCCAGTTAGATTTATGTATATTGATCCGCCTTTCGATCGATTTGCGGCCAGAGACAATGACAGGCCTCTGTTTGTGGTTCGATTGGCCCTAATACGATCGTCTTCCGATGGCACCACTTTATGATCCCCGTTTTATTGGGGAAACTGAAGGGGGTTTAGCTTTCTAAAAATATCTAGATATCGGTAATATCACTTAAGAAAAACTGGATAGATATTTGTGATTGGTTGTTACCAATACACATTACTCATACGACAGGTGGGCTAAAAAAATTACTCATACTACCTGTTGTCGCAGGATATTTAAATTTATCCATCAATTTTAAATCATTAAATAAACATAAAATAAAATTGACCTTTTTTGATTTAATAAAAAAGGTAAATTTATTTAAAACTCATCTTCAATTAATTTGTCTTCTAGTTGATAATTATTGAATCGAATTTGTCTTCTAGTTAAAAAAGGAAAATCTCTAAAATCAAAACAAAAGCATACTTAATAATAATTTCTTTCAATTACTTTGAAATAATATACCTAATTTTTAGGAAGCACCTGGACAGGATACTTCTCCCTAACTTAAACTAAAAATATGGTCTTTTTGGTATCGTAGATATGTTTTCAACAATTACAATTACAATCTTTGAGATTATTAATTTGGGATTATCCTTGTAATAAAAAAATTTATAATAATAAGCATAAATACTAAAAGGCGATGATATACTATACTATGATATGTCAAAATATACGATGATATAATTTAATATACTATGATATAGTATGATATACTATGATATACTATGATATACTAAGATATACTATGATATACTATGATATACAATGATATACTATGATATACTATGATATAGTATGATATATTATGATATATTATAAAATTATTATGATATTCTTTGATTTCGAACTACAATGTTACTTTAATTCCTTTACTATGAGTTCTTGAAAACATTACTAAAAACTAAACGAAATTTTACTAGTTTAGTTATTACATAAAAGAAATACAAGGTTCTGTATGATTATAAAACCCCTTTTCTAAATAATTATATTTTTTTTAATTCCATAACACTTTAAACAGATTCTAGCATATAATTTCGAAATACTGGAACATAATTCCCTTGCTAAGGTCATGGTAACCGTAACAATCTCTACCATATATGTGCATATAGAATGCCGGCTTTAAAGTGGCCACAATATGCTCCGTATTCCGGCGCTCTTAAACTTGACCCCATTCAGCAAGGGGACAAGGACGGAGCTTCCTTTATGAACGGGGCACGTCGGAATCGGAAGGTCTGCGGCAATTACAGCGATTATCGGCCGGCGGTACACTTGCACGGCGCACTGTGTGCGACAGTCGACAGTCCAGCAATTACCACGTCTCAGGTTACCCCCCAAAAAAAGACAGACTGACAGACAGGAGGGGGAGCTTGGGGGATTACAACTTGTTATTGCTGCTGGGGGCCGCCTCTCAGAACCAGCATCTGCGTCTGCAGCGTGACATTCAAAATGCAAACGAACTGCCAAACCAGTTTCGGATGCGTCCAAGTGAAGGGCCCCCCCAACATATGTATTATATACAAAGTAAATGTCCATATGTACTCAATAAAGACTGACAAAAATCTACATAAATAGGAGATCGTTGATTGATGATCGAATCTTGGATCTGACGATCCAAGACACGCCTGTCCACGATTAAGATTTTTTTAGTAGTTCAAAGTTCGGCCAGCGATCAAGGTACAGAAACATTCCCCGGGGTTTAATGCCATTGGTACAGTAAAACGTCCATAACTCTCAATGGGCGGGTCAACAGCATTGGTCAAATCAAAAATTACATGCGTTTCAATCGTAAAAAGTGTTAATTGTGGCAATTTAATAGGCCCGAAAAAAGGGTTAAAGGTACTAAAACGATTGCCTCTTTCCACTGAAATAAAATATTCCCTTCAAGTTCAACTGAGATCGAATATTAAATTAGATCTTAAAATTTAGATAGTATAGTGGTACGACCTTGTGGTAGAAAAAGTTTTAAACGGAGTCATTTCCGATCCTATTAATTATTTATATTCTTAAAAAGCATAAACAGGCGAGTCTAATTAAAAAATCGAATCGGAAAACATTTTTAAAATTTTTAAATTTTATAAGGAGTTACATGAATAATTTATAAAAATTTGATTTTCACTTTTACTAACACTGCATTTTTTTCGACTTAAAAGTAATGCTTTTTTGATATTGATATTTTAATTATTATACAAAAATGATTTAAAGTTCCTATTCCTATAATGCACATATTTTAGATCTCGTATATGGTGTATGGTGTATCAAGGCCCAAAAACGAATGATTGGCATAAATTATAAATATTTACATCCATATACTTACATATACATATATATAAAGTCAACTTTAAAATCTTAATTAAAAATTTTTAATTAGAATAATGAAAATATAATAATATGTACTAAATTGTCAACTAAATTATACAAATATTGAAACAAATTTTAATAATAATAATTTTAAACTCCCGAGGTTAGCTTTTTGAATTAAATTGAATGTTTTTGCATAGTTATGATCGATTTAAAAATCGGCTCTTAGGCCAATTGCAAACTGCAATCTTCGGCTTCCCGAAGCCAGCATTCTTTCTTGTTAATTTTAACTTTTAAAACCAAGACACTAATATAATCCTCTGAAAATGTTAATTGTAACTCAAGCTATGAAGGAAATTTAGCACAAATTTATACTTAATTGTGACATTCGAATTCGAATTTTAATTTAATTTAATTTAATTTATTTTCTCGAAAAGTACAAAGAGAACAAAAGCTTATGTTGTGGAAGCTCGACTGTAATCGCAGCTGATTTGATCCAATGTTGTTGATCTCCTTCTGCTGAGTAACAGTTTAGAGCTAAAGTCATATAGTCAAAAGATCTATAAACGGTTTAAGTATTTTTTTTTATTTTTTTTTTATACAAATATAGTTGTTGTCTTCTTTTTTTTTAATTCATTTGGAAGTTGGGTCATTGTACTTGAGGTGCACACACGGACGTAAACGAACTTTTGATTTTGACTTTGTTTTCGTTTTCTTTTGCACTGGCCGAAAAACACAGAGAGAGAGAGAGAGAGGGTTGGGGGAAGACGAGAGAGGAAGACTGGCTTATTATGCCACGAAATTAAAAAGCCAAAAAAGCATTGACATTGAAAATTATGCGAACAAGACAGAGATCGCTAGATAAGCCACAAGAAGAAGAAGAAGCAGCGCAGCAGATGCTTTGAGTGTGCTGCGCATAGGCATGTGTGTGTGTGTGTGTGTTACGTTCACCGCTAGAATAATGGGCCGTAGGTAATTGATTATCAATTGTTGTCACTTGTCGTGTCGGTGCGAATTATTAATGCGAATTGGGATTGATCGCTCCATTGTGCGCCATAAATAAGCCCCAATTGATCTGCGCAAAATGAAACAATATTCGCCGACAGAGTGACAGGCAAGTTCACTCGCTGACAGAAGAGCAAGGCTCTCTAGACAGGACAGGGGCGCAGGTGGGCATAATTCGGGATAATTTCAAGAGGGGTCATATTCGAAGGGGGAAAGACTTTACTTTAATTTTCATATCGCTACATTTTAATTACCTTTCAAATTATGATTATTACTTGTTTAAAATGGGAGCCTGCAACCTCTTGACCCCTCGCTACGCCCATGTCGCTGTGCTGTCTCCTTGCATCAGGTACTCTGTCTTTGTCTTCCTTTGACAAATTGACTCCTTCTGGCTCGCTCGCACGCACCTTGAACCAGGTGCCGCGTTCTCACGCTCTCCCTCACCCACTCCCGCTCCAGTTACATGGAGAGTGACACAGTTGGCGCGCCGACCTGTCCCCCTCACTCACACTCTCTCGCACAAACAACAAACAATTGGGCAAATAACATAAATAATACTTACCTATATTAAGCGGGTACAGATGTCATCATTAATTATTTTTACGCTTTACAACCTGAGTGGAACGTGATGGGTAAAACTGTTCCTTGGCCTGGGATTAAAAGTAACCAAATAATAACGTAAAGTAAACGCGAGTTCACACTGTTACACCCACACACACACGAATGCACCGAGAGAAGAATCAAGCGAGCGTCATCTCTCTATTTTTTTTTGACTAATTAACAGAGTTGGTCGAGCGGTGACCTTCACCTTTTGCGCGCTAGCCAAAAACAAGAAAGAAGTAAAATACGTAAAAGGCACAAAGATGAGAAGCCAAAGAATTGGTAACACGCCGACGCCTCCACCTTCAACTGACCCACAAAAAGCGGCGCCGCTCTTCCTGACTCCGACGAGTTTCTGATTTTTTTTTCTGTTTTTGCTTAGGGTAGGTCGCTGGCGCGCTCTCCCTTTCTCACTCCATGCGGTGCCGCTGTCCCACTCCCACCTGAATACCGTTCATCAAAAGCCCTCGCCTTTTATTTTGCAAATTGTTTTCGCCGTTTTTTTTTTTGTCTTCTTGTCTATCCGCGATCATTTGTTTTGTGCTGCCTTTTGTTTTGATCGTTGGCTTTACAGTGGTAACGGAAGTGTCCTCCGACGAAAGGGAGAACAGAGAAAAATAATATGTGACTTTTTACATGACCATCAGGAGTTTATTATTTATTTAATTTAATTTGTACTTTTTTTAATTGCTTTTTTTTATTATTTGAAAATAGAAACGAATTAATATTTAGAACAAATTATAAATTAGGCATAAGATTATCTTGCAGCATAAAATGTTTAGTTTTAATAAGTCATCATAACCAAATTCTATTCATTTTAAAAATTATAAATTGAAAATTATATATAAATATTATAAAATAAATACTAATATAATAATATATGTATAATATAATAATATAATTAAAATATTATAAAATAAATACTAATATAATACAAGAAACATGATTTCAAAATGTAGTTCTTAAAAACGAAATTTTAATAATGTATCCCGTTAATGGAACAATTTAGAGATCATAATTTAAAGTTATATATATATATATATAGTTTTTTTTTAAATAATAACTAAAATCCTTACTTTTAATGGGAAAATAAATGTAGTTAAATTAAATTGCTTTAATATTATTTCTTGTTAACTTCTTTATTTATATTTTTATATTTCTTCTTGAAATTCTATTTTGCACAACAAAATGCCAATATTTTTAAGCTAATATATGTTCGAAGTTCCGTAAATTGATATTTGGATTTGGAAATAATGATCACTCTTATATCAATATTTCCAAATCCAAATATTAGTCTAATCAGTTTTATTTTATTATTTCCAAATTCATATATCAATTTGTTTTTTTTTTTGTTCTGCAAAATATAATTTAAAGAAGAAATATAAATAAAGAAACTTAATTATTTTTCTTATTACTATCAGAAATAATAATACATTTTGTATACCTTAAATACTACTTATGAATAATAATTTCATTTTTAAATTTAATGATAGCTGATTTAAATTTTTGAAAATTATAACTATAATCCATACTTTTAATGGAAAAATAAATGCGTTTCAATTGAATTGGTTTATTATTATTTATTTATTTCTTGTTTATTTGTAAATCTCTTCTTAAAATTATAATTTGCATAATTCAGCTATCATTAAATTTTAAAATAAAATTATTAATCATATTTAGTCTTTAAGGTATTTAAGGTATTCGAGTGTTTTTTTTTTTTGTAAAAGCATACCCAAGGTGTATTCAAACGTATTTCTTTCTCTGTATCTGAAGCATAACAAGATGGCCCAAAAATGATAATTTGAACAAATTAAAATTATAATTTTCATAACATAACATAACACATATTAAAATGATAATCAAATACAACAAAATGTCAAGACTTTGTGCTACTATAAATGCGTAAATTGATATAAATTTGGATTAAAGAAGGCTTCCATGATTGAGATGGCTTCAGATGTGACACGATCTTAGTGAATATATTTTTTTTAAATTAAAATTAACAACGCAGTGACCACTGTGCACAGTTATGGATATTTGATTCTGTCTGCGGCCAGAGGTCACACACAGAGCGGTCCATAGAAATGCAAAATGCGAGTGGCTCGCGGGGCTAATGATGGCCCACATATCATACCATATAGCATCGGATCATTATCGCGCCGGCAGCTCATCGGAGCGGATCTCCGATCAACAGCCGCCGGCCACGCCTCTGCTTCCTTCGTCACTATCTGATCTGATTCTCAAAAGTTTTCCGATCTTTTTCCACAATTCTCCCCTTTAGTTGGCGCCATGAGGGAACCGCCCGTGGCGGTGGTGCTGATCCTGTGGCTCCTCGGCTCGGCAATGCCACCAGCCGCCTCCGGATCGGCGGTGCTCATTTCGGACATGACCATGACCGTAATGGTGGAGCTGTCATCGCGGCATCCCTTTTGCAAAATGCACACCGATCGGTGAGTCCTTGGAGTTAATGGGAATCCATAATGTAATCTGATTTTTAATCCCTGTTAGAGGCGACATTCAGCGCATGCTTCTCCAATCAGATCCGCGACGCATCCGCCAGGTGCCGCGGGAATCGGTGATGGAGCTGGAGGAGGTGTGCCGCCGCCAGGGCTCCTATGGCCATGAGTTTCGCGGCGGCCTCGGCTTCATCTATCCGGGCACGAAGTGGTGCGGCCCTGGAACGGCGGCCACCAGCTACGATGACCTGGGGCCGCATGCTCGCGAGGATCGGTGCTGTCGGGAGCACGACATGTGCCCGGATGTGCTCAATGTGGGCGAGTGTCGGCGTGGGCTGTGCAATCGCGGCACCTTCACGCGAAGCCACTGCGACTGCGATGCCCGATTCCGGCGTTGCTTGCAGGCGGCCAACACGGAGACGGCCAACACTCTGGGAGCGATCTTCTACAATGTGGTGCAGGTGACATGCTTCCAGGAGCGCAGCCCCTGCTCGGCGCACCAGAGGTTCGAGGATTACTACTATCGCACCGATCACTGTCCGGCGGAGTACCGCCAGGCGGATCTGTATGTGCCGCCGCATGGCGATAATCTGATAGCCAAGATTCTGGCCCATCCGCAGGGACGCTCCTTGGCCGCCATTGCTCCGGCCAAGGTCACGGCTCGCCGTTGGGGCGTCAAGCTGGCCAGCGTTGGCCTGGCGGCGGTGAATATATTGCGGGAGGTGGTCCAGCGGCCGCGACTCCTCTGGGACAGCCTGCAGTCACCCGTTAGCCGGGAGCTGCCGCCCTCAACGTATCAGCGGTATCAGTCAGGAGGAGGAGGAGGAGGTGGAGGTGGAGGAGGTGGAGGAGGAGGAGCCGCTGCCGTTGGCTATTACTATGAGCGGCCGGGAGCGTCATCCTACGGTTATGGCTATGGCAATCGTGGCTATGGATATGGATACGGAGCACCCGACTCCCGCTGGAGCTGAGGGCAGCGAGAGCCGAGAGAACCGGCAAGATTGTTGTCCAGGATTGTGGAGTTCGAGAGGGAAAGTAATCTTTGGGGAAGAATGCAGGGTACTATTGAGGAAGGTTTTTTTATGCAATATAAAGTTCAAGTGAATAAGGAGATAGTTACTATATCTTTATATGTATATATAACAAATATTCAAGGCACATTATTATCTGTTAGTCTCTTTATAAGGAAGGTTGTACATATCTTTGAACTACATAGATAGGAAGTTAGATTTAAACAATGAATAGTCTTCCATTCATTTAATTCAAAGTATTAATATTTTGTTAAGTTCAACACGTAATATCATCCCAAATCTATTATTTTAAACCAGTGGACCAAAGAAAGAAACTAAATCAAAATTAAAATCAAAATCAAAAACAATTACCTATTTTTGGTAGCTTTTAAAAAAAAAACTTGAAAAATGATTGTTTGCAAGATCTTTTTACTGTATCTTTGAAAAGCTTATTATATTTACAAGCTTACTAAATTATTAAAAACTAATTAAAAATGTACATTAAGGGAAGCTTTTTGCTTACTAAACCTTCTAAACCTTTAAAGGAAAGCATTTTGCTTACTAAATACTCTTTTTTGAGTCCCTTTAATAACATTTAGCAAGACTTCCAGTTAAGTTTTTCTTAAATATATAGTTTTCATTTTAGTTTACATTTTTAGTATACATTTTTTTTAGTTTACATTTTTTTAATAGATTTGTTTCAAGATTTGTCTCTTTTGCTCCACTGGCTAATCATTATTGTTATAAATTTGCCATCTTTTCCCCTTAAAAAAACATCTAGTCGTGTTAAAATATATATATATATCTTTCAGAGGGCTCTGCATAACACCATTCTCTTTGTTTGCATTTAGAGTACTTTTTCGTTTTAGTATGTTATTTTTTTTTCTTAAAAAGAACTCAAAACAACTTAATTCTCGTATGCTTTAAGTCAGCCGATCAGTGAACGTGATGTTACTCTTAATGATCCCCCAGGCAGCTTGGCTTTATCCTGTTTTGTTATTTATATTGCAAAAAGTTGCTTAATATTCTGTAAAAGTCATATAGTTATCGTGGCTTAGTCATCTTGGCCACAGAATGGAATTGTTAATGAACAATTAAATACTTTAAATGGGTTTTTTGCCTGCTTTAATAAATTTCCGTTTTAAGTATGGGGACTCTAAAAATATAAACTTTAAAGATTGAGATCTTTATGGCAACTTCTTTAGGGGAAAGAAAAGCTTTTAGTGCTATTTATGGCCCCCGCAAAGATTACTTCCCCCCTCTTGTGGACTTGAACTAGAGATCGCGACACTACCCAGCACTGTTCCCGTTTAGTATTAGTAGTTTGTAGGTCCTACACTTACGTTTACGTTTACCCAGCATGTCCTTGCATGTCTCCTTGCATAGTCTCAAATGCCATTGCAAAATAAACTCAATCGAGAACGATGCATGCCTTCTTTGCTCTTGCCACTCCTACCATACCTCCTACGGTTGGTTTTTTGTTTCAGGGCCGGATATAACCAGACGGAACAGGAGGCCATCTGTGCTCAGTGGCAGTACCAGCCATCGGAGAAGTATGTGCCCAGCCAGCCGAGAACGTCCTCGTAAGGAGCGGTGCGGATAAGCCAGACGACGACGACGACGACAACACTTCAACCTGATGACGAACCTGAACCTGAAACCTGAATATGAACCTGAAAGCCAAAGATAAAGCAAAAAACAGACGCTCGTTAACTAGCAAATGGAAAATATATACATCTATATTTTCATATATTGAACGCATACAAAAACAGATCTATATATAATTATGAAAGTGCATATATATATATAAATAAATATATTTACCAAATCGAGAGCAATCAATGGTGTAGCTGTGTCTTCTTATTTTGTTTTGAGGTTAGTTTTATTTTATTTAATTTATTAGAACAAGTTTAAACATGTTTGCCTTTAAAAAACGCAGCTAAACTTGTTGTTTTTGGGAATTAGGGTTGATTTATGTTACTTCTCTTCATCGGAACATTTCCTAAACATTATTTAAGGCTTATCAAAAACCAAAATGTACCCAAAAACCCATTAAATCAACTGCCAGCTTTGTACTTTCGCGTCTTTTTCGGGATCTCTTCACAAAGAACCCTTCGCTTCGACTTTATTCGTGTTTTGTTTTGTTTTGTATACAAAAAAAGTATCGCTAGTTTTAAAAAGGATGCTAGAGTGTTCCATGACCGTACTAGGACACTACTACTTAACACTTTCAAAAAATCTTTACGCAAAAAGGATACAGAAAAAAAATAGGGCGGGGGGAAAATGGAACAGACTAAAGAGTGCTTGGAGAGGGTTGGGGATTTTTTTGGGGGGAGGGAGCAGCCACAACTACTCCTTCAGGCACGCAGGGCCACAAACTGCTGGAAAACCTCCAGTATATGCGTGTCCAGGTCGGACGTGAAGAGCAGCGTCTCCAGAGTGCTGCTGTATTTCTGAACTTGTTCATGATGCTGCAAGAGAGAGAGAGTTTAAATGAGAAGTCTCCAAACAAACCACAGATTTCTTACCATGAGAAAGACCTGTTGCAGGCGCCCGATTGTCCAGCGATACCAGTCCGTGTCCGGATCACGGCCATCAGTGTCGGAGCGCAGCAGATGCTCCGATAGGATCATAATGAAGCGCTGGAAGACAATGAGAAACAGACGTTTCTGATTGACATTCGCCGCCTCCAATTTCTCCTCCATGCGCTCAACCACCTGGGGAAATAGCAAGTTAATAAATAATAATATAATATAAACATTTAAATAAACAAAGCTTAAGCTGTCTGCACTCACCTCCTCGGAGGGCTTGTCGGCATGCGTGATGGGCTTCTTACGCTTGTGCGAAGAGTCCTCCTCCGAATCGCTGGACGAAGAGTCTGCCTTCGATAGCTTATCCTTTGCCTCGCTCAGCTCAGTGTCTGTGAGAAAGGATAGAGCTCAAATTAAAGCCTGCGTATGAAGTAGGGTTTAGAAAGGACACTCACTCAGTTTGATCACATGCTTGTTCATCTTCTTGATGGTCAGGTGCAGGATCTCCCACAGATACATCTTGGTAAATTCGCCGGTCATCTCCTTGGAAAAGATCCATGTGGCCACCGCCGAACAGTCGACAATCTGCAGTTTCAGCAGCTTGTCAATCAGCACCACCATCATTTGTGGATGCGATGACCACAGCTCGTAAATGTTGTGCAGAATGCAAATTTGGGCCTCCTCCGTTTCGGCCAAAGCACGGAATACCGTGTGAAATTTGGAAATTGCCGCAAAGCTATGCGAAAACGATTTCGAGCCCAAATTCAACAAAGTCTGCACAAAGACATCAATCTTCAAGGCGTTGAAGCTGCCATCGGACATCTCCTCGCCGCTGTAGCCGCTGTTGGGTATCTCCTTCAATATGTTGACCACCTCCTCGGGCGTGCACTTCTGACGAATGGCCACCACCAGCTGATGGGCCACCGTAGTGCCCGGTAAATTGGCTGTGGAAAGGAGCGAGATAAAGAGTTAATGAAGTAGAGGAAATGATTTAGATAATTTGTGTGTGTTTACGAGGTTTTGTTGGGGCTAGATAAAAACTCCCTTTTAGCTGGAAAATCACTTTTAAATTAATGTTTAGGAGTATAAATATAAATATACAATAATTTAAGTAGACTTTTCCTTAAGTTACATCTCTACATGTGTCTCTTAGCTACTATTTATACTTTTCTGGTTTAATTTCAGAATAAAGTATATAAGAGCCTCATAATATCCCTAATATTATAATACCTTCCTTCAACTTTTGATTGTTTTATCATTTTCCCTCGTATTACAAACAATAAATCAAAAGAGGAGCATTGCCTTGTGTCCCTAGTTAGGTGACACTTTCGTTGCAATTGGCATTTCATTGCTTTTGCTTTTGCTTTTGGTTATGTGCGTTTCATGGCGTGGAACCAAGCGGCACCGCCAGGCAGCTTTGCGTGGCTCTGCGTTACTAATGATGGCTCCAGCTCTAACTCTAACTCTAACTCTGGCTTTAACCTCCTCCACCTGCTCCTCCATCCGCCAGCCATTACATTACATGCAGTTTATTGGCACTTGCGTCAAATTATGTCAATTATGTGGATCGAAAAAAGGGTGGCTTTCGCGGAGAGTCACTAATTATGCGGCCATTTGGCAAGCATTTTGCCATTGCCAAATGCGGAATTGGGAGTTTTAGGTGCAAATGTAAAGATAACTATGGCAGTTAGGAATTGTTTAAACAAAGTAAGAGTAGGAACAGGAGAGGTTTCAGATTGAAAGACGGGAAATTTGATATTCTGAATTGCCTTTAAGCAAGGTAAGAGCTGGAACTTGAAATAGAAGAGGTTACAGATTGAAGTGATTGAAATACTATAGAAGAAAAGCCATAAATTGGGTTATCTGAGTTGAAATTAAACAAGGTAAAATTTAAGAATTGAAACAGAAGAGGTTTAAAATTAAATTGCTTCATAATTTACAGAAGAAAAGCTCAAGAAATTTGATTCCTTGAGCTGCCTATAATTTACGGATTATTTTATATAATAAATTCTAATTTGAAATTTTCCCACAAACTGTACTATTTTATTTGTATTCTTTAAAAACTTTAATATTTATTGCTTTATATTATTTTATTATGTTTTATATTCTATAGAAGAAAAGCTCAAGAAATTGGATTCCTTGAGCTGCCTATAATTTATTGATTTATTTTAACTAATAAATCCTAATAGGCATTAAGAGTTGAGACACCATTTGTCATTATCCCGCAAACTGTACTATTTTCTTTGTATTCTTTAAAAAACTTTAATAAAAAAAACCCTGCTTAACTAACTAACTAAGATTCTTGTAGGAAAAACCTTCTGTTTGGTTAACAGCATTAACCTTTACACAAACCTCAAAGAGACTAACTTTAGACAATGTCAATGGTTTGGGAGTTTTGTTATTATTTTTGTTTTTTTTTCTAGCATGTGTCAAGATCATGTTTGCTGTTGTTGTGCGGAAAAAAAAAAGTTCGCACATAATACTTAATAACACCAGTTGTCTGTTGTGCATTGTCTTCCCTGACATCGTCCATCGCCTCCTAAAAATGGCTTCCAGTTAAAAGCCAGAATTAAAGATGTTTTCACGGGAGTCTGATTTCTGATTTCTGGTTTCTTGTTTCCCGCTCAAATTGAGCGTGTCCCCAGGGAGCAGGTACTCGGGGGAAGTACCTTTACTCTGCGCGTCGTAGTTCAATGTTATCGAGAGCTCTGTCGTTCCGTTCCGTTCCGTTTGGGGGGGTTATCTCCGATGGGTCATCATGGCAGGCGGCAGGAAAGAACCCCGCCGAAGGTGAACCGCCCAGAAGGGAACAGAAGGCGGCACAAGAGGTGGAGGCGGGCGAACTGAGAGGGAAACTCCAGCGAAGCGAGCCACGATAGAAATCTAAGGCAACGTTTTTATTTTTCCTTTTTTTTGGGGCCTAAATGGAGGCTATATAGCCAAAACACAAATGAAATCAAATTCAAGAAGAGCACGATGAGAGCTATGCGGCAGTGGGATATACACTGCTTTAGGGAAATATTAGCAAAGAAATTGTTTTAGCAAGGGAAAATAATTACAAAGAAGACATGAGAGGAGTTTGAATTATTATTATAAGCTCTATAAGCTATACAAATTCCCAAGATTCCCCATATTCCCTGGATTAAAGTTGTACATACATAAATATATGAAGATAAAGAAATAGAGCCTTCGATACCACATCGAAAATATTGTTAATTTTGATACATCGCATTTTAAATTTAAAAAGAAAAATTATATTATTAAGACCATATAAAATAAATGTTATTTAATGTTATTTGTCACTTTTTTTGTATTGTCTCGATGCGATATATTAGCATAAAATCGATTTATTTGATATATACAATTTTAAATTAAAAAAAATTATATTACAAAAAAAGGTATTTAATTTATTTGTCACTTTTTTTGTATTGTCTTGATGCGATATATTAGCCATAAAATCGATTTATTGGATATATATACATGTATCGCTACATATAGCATCGATATATCCATATCGATATTTCCATATTTTTGGAGTTCCCTAAGACAGCAGATTACTTTATAAATTGAATTCCATTCAATTTCATAATAAATTTTACAATCCTAAAATTATTAACTGGCATATGAAAGTTTTCTTTTTATGAATTCAGGTATTTTTTAAGAATAAAAAAGTTTTTCACAGTGGTTTAGTCTTAACTTGAATAAGGGATGAGCATTTACTTTGATATATAAAAAAAATGTAATATCGAAAAAAATCGATTTATCGTTTGATATCAATATTATCGAAAAATATGAGATTATCGAATTATCGCTGATTTAAAGCAATTTTTAACTTCAAACTTAAATAAAAATATTCATCGATTTTTCGAAATTATCCTCATTTAAGATAGAAGATCGTTTAATGAATGTAATTTTAAGACAAGAGAATTGTTTTAATAAATTTAAACATTTTCAAAAACCCAAAAATTCCCAAGTTGTTCTACTTACAACCTGAATACTAATGGAGTTTTTTTTAGAATCAACTATAAAAGCCAGCCTAAAAGCGTCTTAGCAGACTAGCTTTGCCCCGAGAAGAGTATCCAACCGTGCTCCACATCCATCTCCACACAGCCACACATCCAACCTAGAGCGTTGCATAAATGACTCCGACTCCGACTCCGACTCCGACTTGGGGGGCTATGCAAAAAGCCCACAGAAAATGAAAAGCACAGCACGTTGTGGACTGCAGATTGCGCAAAAGGCCTCCGCCGCTGCTGGCGACGCATCGCATCGCATCGCATCGCTTGGCTGCCCCAACGAAAGCGGCGGGGCCACAGAGGCAACAGAAGCCACACGGCTCCGGTGTGTGGCAGTGCGGATTATTACCGAGCGCCAGACGCGGGCGCGTCTCAGTCGTTGTTGCAAGCGCGCGCAGCTCAAACGCTTTCGAACGCATCCAACTTTGGTGGTGATTCCCCAAATTATTTTTTATATTTTTTTCCTGTGCCGATGAGTGAGTGAATCCAATGAGGAAACGGAATCTCTGCTTCTGCAGGCTAATGCCTGTACTCATGGCAATTGTAAGTTTCTTGGCTTCAGGCAGCATCTAGCGGATGATAATCTTCCTCCATTCATCTCCAGCTGCCTCTGGGCGCAGCCATTGTGGGCTCTGGCCGGGATGTGCTACTAACGCCCAGGCAGGGACATCAGCTCAATGGCAAGCGCATCTTTTACGAGGAGGACAAGGCGTTGGAGGAGGAGGCACTGCGGCGGCCAAGTCCCGCGGAGCAGCGACAGCGTCCCTGGGAGCGAACGTTGAAGCATGTGACCTATGTGACACTCTTCACGGATGCCGCTGTCAATGCTGCAGCCGGAAATCTGAGGTAAGGCAAACCTCTGCTCGTTATCCTTGACTCGCACCTCAAAGATTGATGCTCGGGCAGTCAGCTGCATGAGTATCATGATTTCCTGCAGACTCCCTACCTCCCGGCAGATGTACAGAGCGGCTCGGTGGCCGGATCGGCGTCCTCGCGTTTCGGCGACATTGTGACCCTGGCCAAGGGCTATCTGGAGCAGGTGGAAACAACGGAACATGGAAATGCCACCTATCGCTTTGTGGAGGGCGGCACTTGCTTCAAGTTAAAGTGTTCCAACAATTCCAATCAGCGACGGCGAGCGCTGTGGCAAGTCCAGCGCATTCGCCATCGGGATGGGGAGAGCGGCGGCCGTCCTTTCCACTACGAGATGAAGTTCAGCGTGACGCCGCTGGAGAGCCAGGCTGCCTGGCAGCCGCACCAACCGATGAGCTACATCCAGAAGGAGTCCGACTATCCGGGCAGCTTTGGGCGCTTCACGCGCGAACCTGGATTCGCGCAGCGGCGTCAGGATCTTAGGCCGACGGCGAATGCGGAGCAATCGCAGGCCACCTTTGTCCATGGCATTTTCCAGGCGGCTCCGTCGCTGCCACTGCCGCCGGCACTGCCGCCCAAGCTCAATATCGGTGAGTATCTGAAGGGCAGTCCCAAGATTGAGCTATTTCCGGGGCTCTTTAATCTGGGACTGCGTCCTAACTATGTGGCGCCCACCACATTTCGTCCCAATTATCCGGCGGTGGAGAGGTTTCCCCACAGTCCAAGTCACAGTCACAGCAACAACGAGTTAAGTGGCACTCCTGGTGGCGGTGAAGTCACTCCTGGTGGCGTGACTCATCACTTCCATCACCATTTCTATGTGGCCCCCGGAACGGGGGACACTGAGCTAGCCTACAGGCTGCCAACGTCGTCCAGTTCCGATCCCAGCGAGCTAACCACTCCGACAAGTCATCCTCTCGTAGGGGGTTTCTATCCGCCGCACCAGACGGTGCAGTTTCCCAGCTCGCATTCGGGCTCCTCGGAGTCTGTCGAGGAGCAGCGGGAGCAGGAGCAGGACCAGGAGCAGGCTGTGCTGCTGCGAACGCCACAGATCTATGGCCAGGCGTCCAAGTATCAGGCAGCCAAGCTGCCGCCGCTGCTGATTTATGCCGGGGCCAACGACGAGGACAAGTCCTTTGTGCAGAGCGAACCTCTGGAGGAGACGGTGTATCGGTACTCGGAACCGGATCCTCTCTATGTGCACCAGAATCCCATTGATGTGTTGCCAGAAAAGCAGCAGGAGCAGGAGCCACAAGAGGTAACAGGAGAGCAGGAGAGAAGGGGAAGCAGCCTGGAGCAGCCGGAACTGGCCACCACAGCAGCGCCTGCAACTACCACTGAAGCTAATGAAGCCACTGACGCTTCTACCGCCTCAACAACAACAACAGCGATAGGGACAGCGACAGCGACTGCTTCCCCTGCAAATCCCACAACGAGCAGCTCCAATTTCGTGTCCACCTCCACGCACTTTAGTCCTCTCCGCTCCATTAGTCGCTATCGAACCACTCCGCGCATAACTGCGGGCAAGTCCACCACCACCACAACCTCCACGACCACGGAACCGTCTATTAGCAAATGGGCCAAGCGACGCAAGGAGCTGGACAGCAAGGCCAAGAGCAGTTTGCGCCACGAGGCCTTCATAGCTGCCGCCAGCAGCAGCAGCACAACCACAACCACAACGGAGGCAGCAGCCACTCCTCCGCCCAGGCCAGTCGTGGAGGTGCTAACCCAAAAGTCCGTCAGTCGTTCGGTCAGCATCAAGGTGGGCGAGAATGGCGAGGAGATACCCATTCTAGTGGACGACGAGGAGAACGAGGTGAAGCCAGTAGCAATTAAGTGAAACAAAAAACAAATTCTCCTTCTAAATTACAATCATAATCCTAGCTAAGTAAGAACTATTCCCAAATACATTGTATAACCTCCAGATTTTGTGCTAGACGAGCGGACTCACCTGCCTCCTCGTTGGCATACTTGTAGTTGGGCACGGGCGTCGGCGGTATGAGCTTGGCGTATGTTGTGGGCATCATTTCGGTGATGCGCTGATGATACGAGAGACTGCCAAAGGGGAAAGATATTGGAGATTATCATTAAGCAGCAAAGAAAAGTAAGAGTAAGTCGAATAACCCACCGCAGGCACTTGTGCAGCACCTCCTGTATGAACTTGGGACGCGGATGCTCCGCGTCCAGCAAGAGGCAGCTGTCCCACTCGTCCCACGACCAGGTGAACTTGAAGTTGCTCAAGTGATACGAGAACCAGTTGACGAAACGATCGAAGCAGGAGGTGTTCATCGAGTCGATGCGCATGAACAGGATCTCGGTGGCCTGGGCCAGCACCTGGGGCAGTGTGGCCGGCTGCAGCTTGCACAGTTCGATCAGGATGGAGCCGTAGCAGATGTCCAGATAGCGTGGCGTTGGCATGTGAAAGAGCTCGGCGAATATCACCTCCACGATGCAGTATTCCAGCGGTATTTTGTGCTTGAACGGAAAGCTAAGCAACTGGGCGGCACAGTCCTTGCGCTCGTGGTGGTATGTCTCGATAATGTGGTGCAGATGCTCCTCGATCAGGAAGCGTTCGATCGAATGGGCACCGGGCAAATTGGGACCATCGGGGCAGTCGGTGTAGTCGAACATGCGGTAGACAACCCAGGGCATGGGATACTCGAAGGCATCGTGGTGCGGCGGCGGCACAATTTGCGGCAGATTGTGCTGCAGTGCCTCGCACAGGATCGTGTCGAAGGTAAGGTACGGACGCGGTATGTGCTTCTCCGCCCAATTGTCCTGGCGCAGCTTGCGTATCTGCGCCCACAGGCAGTCCAGGTACTCCTCCTGCGGATGCGGCGTATCCGATGACCACACGCGCAGTGCATTGTGGTGCTTTTTCGAGCGCTTGTTCAAATAGACCTCGATGCGTAGCAGGAGGGACTCCAGCGCAGACTCCTTCTTCTCGTACAGATCGCGACCCACCCAGGGCAGGGTGGAGAGGACGGCAAAGACGAACCAATCGCGACGCACCTGCGGCACCGTGTCCTCGTTGGACACATCGATCATTGTGTCCAGCAGCTGCAGCAGACTGGTGGCCGAAATGACATGGCAGTTGACCAAATCGGCGAGGAAACGCAACGAGTAGCGGGCGGCATCCCAGCGGCACATTTTCAACGATTCCTTGAACGTTTTCACCATGTGATCGACGAACTCGCCGCCGAACTTGTAGTTCTTGGCGTTCAGCAGACCCACCAGCGTCGTGTACACTGTGCACTTCTCCGGCATGCGGACGGCACAGTCGGACAGAATGCGCAAGATCTTCAGGCGAAAGGTGCCCAGATCGGCCTCCAGCACAGAGACGAGTCCCTCGAGATTCGACTCCACCGACGATGTGCTGCGCTCGCCCACGCGCAAAATCAACGATTCCAGGCGGTCCTCGATCTCCTGGTTCTCCGACACCCGGCGGCGCTTGTTGCGACGATGATCTGCATTTTGGGAATCGTCCTCCGGTTACCAACTCTGATGGCCAAGTAAGACTTTAATGTACTCACCATAGCTCTCGTCCTCCGTGTCGTGGGCCCGTCGGCGACTCATCTTTCCGCACTAACCTGACTTCTAATCGGGCACTTTTACCTCGTTCGCGTTTCCTTTGCTAAAATGCCAAAAAAAACTTGCCGGCACGCTTTGTTGGATTTCCTCCTCTGGCTGGGGAGGGGGCGCCTGTCTCTGCTGCTGCTCCTGGCGAGGAGTTCAGTGGTGGCTAGCCGTCGGCTACGTGTCGTCTTTGTGGGGTGCGGGCGCTTATGACCGTGCCAGTTCTTTAATGGCTTTTGGGACAATTTTCCTGCAAATGCGGCGTTTCTTTCTTTTTTTTTTGCCAGCGACTAGAGGTGCACGGACAGCGATTACCGGCAATATCGATAGCGGCGAGTGGCGGCGTGCCGCGAGTTGCGACTTCTTAGGATGCACGAGAAACTCACGAGCACTGGTGCAGTGAGAGAAACGATTCATCATGTTCTTTTCATTCCGTATTTTATTGAAAATAACCCCAATCCTTGTAATACCACAGCAATCATTATTAAGTTTTGTGCAAAATAATTGTATTTGCAAAAAAAACGAACATATAAAACCAAGCCTACTAAATTTACAGTTAAAATAAAAAACACGAAATGGAAGTACAAAAGTGTGTGATCCCAAGTATAAATAAATTGCAAATAAATTGTTTTTTTAAGGGAATCGTTGGTTTCATTATTAATTAAATTAAATCGATTCAAAAAATTTTGATCGATGTATTATAGAATTGGAAAATCGAAATCGACTATATAATCGATTTTAGATCCAAAAGTGTTTTTTTTTTTTCAATTTATTGCGATAATAATTTGCAATAGCAGTGCCTATCGGGGCTTAAATCGTGTCACGAGCTTTTGCCTTCCCTATTGCTTTAATATTTTAAAGTATTTTTCGCAAAACAAGCTTAGGCGGGCAAAATGCGCTTAGTCCTGCCGTTGTCCCTTAGCATCCTGCTGATCCTGCCAGCAGAGTCCTTTGAGCCGCTCACCATGACCGCCATAGGCTTCGGCATCGCCGGCTCTGCTGCGTACTTCAGGTGCAAGTTTACCGAGTGCTGCAATGACCGCAGCATACCGGGCGACATAGAAGGTGAGAGTGTTAGCGTGCTGTTTGTAATGTTTCTAATTTCGGGGGGATTCCCCATGCAGCACTCAAAAGTTCGTTGCGAAGAACGCTCTTTGGGCAACACATAGTGATGCAGCATGTTGTGCCCGCCCTGGTGGCTCACTTCAGCGCACAGAGTACGTCGCGGAAACCACTGGTGATCAGCTTCCATGGGCAGCCCGGAACGGGCAAGAACTTTGTGGCGGATCAGATTGCGCAGGCGTTGTACCTGGAGGGCTCCAAGTCCGGCTACGTTGCCAAGTACCTGGGCCAGGCGGACTTTCCAAACGCCAATTTTGTGCAAATTTACAAGGAGCGTGTCAGCCGCGAAGTGCGAAGACACTTGATCGACTGCCCGCGATCGTTGTTTATCTTCGACGAGGTGGACAAGATGCCCAGTGGCATCTTCGATACGCTCGCCTCGCTGGCCGACTATAACGCCTTCACCGACGGCACGGACAACACGAAGGCGATCTTCATCTTTCTCTCAAACACGGCCGGCAAGCACATAGCCGACCATTTGGGCAACCTGATGAAGGGCGGCAAGTTGCGCGAGGACACCCGGCTGAGCGACTTCGAGATGCTCCTGAAGAAGGCCGCCTACAACTTGGATGGTGGACTGAAGCAGACTGCCCTGATAGACTCGCACGTGATCGACCACTTCATTCCCTTCCTGCCAATGGAGAAGGCGCATGTGATCAAGTGCCTGGAGGCGGAGTTCGGGCGTTGGGACCTGCGGCCCGACCAGAATGTCATCGACGAGATCGTCAAGAACTCGATTAGCTATGATCGTACACACGGCATGTTCGCCGTCTCCGGCTGCAAGACGCTGGAGAAGAAGGTGGCCATGGCCATTACATCGTAAGCCTTGTATTTCCGCTTCAACATTAGTTTCTTTTCTCGTCTGCGTATTGCAAAGATTTTTTTTGTAAGGAATAAAGTTAACAGGATTTTTTTACTATTGTTACGTTACTCGACTACCACGGATTCAGCCACTTGAGGCGGGCATCCTTGCGCAGCAGATCGGTGTCCAGGCGGCGGGGCTGCTGGTCGAATTGGTCGCGCGCCTCGAGACGCATCTCCACCGGTCCGAGGTCCTTGGTAACCAGACACTCGCCGTTCTCCTTGAGTATCGTGTGCCGCACATCCTGTGCCGTCGGTTCGCCGTACGGAAACGTAATCGGGGTGACCTTTATCAGGTGCTTGATCTTCCACAGACGTGCATTGTTCTCCGGTATATTCTTGACCACCGTAAAGTCGCTTTGCTTGCCGTCCAGTCCCAGATCCTTGAGGATGCGCTTCTCCCAGTACGGGTTGCCCTTCACCGGCTTGATGCGTTGCACTCGGAATAGCTTGGCCGGCTCCACCGGTGGGTCTTGATGGTCTGCCGTCCTGTGAATACCGGGTTATAGTCGTTGTCAGAAACATGGCGCAAAGTGCGGCACTTTCCACCGCGCAACCTCTCACCTGGGATAGTATGTGATGCCCTCGAATTTCTGGCCATCCTTGTAGAGGAACTTCTTGTTGTGTTTGCCGTAGCTGCGCACCGGGCATGTGCTGCTCCGCAGGGGCGCCAGCAGACGTGACAGGTTCATTTTATTTGATTATTTTAGCGGAAACAAAAAGCATGAACCAATTTGTGTTATGAAATGTAATGTGCGATAAAGACAATATATCGATATTTAGTGGTGGGGCACGACACATTGGATTTTCCAGTGTTGGTAAAAGCTCTGGCCCTTAAATCGATAGTAAATGTTTTGGAGTAATCGATAATGCGGTGCCCGCGAGAATTTTAATTTCAAGCCTCACACAGCATCCCGTACAGAGGGTGGTTTCGCCCGGTCAAAAAGGGGCGGTGTTTCGAATCAACCACCGCCATTTTGCTCTTCTTGCAGGGAGCGCTTTAATTGGCGCTTGTTGACAAGGGTGGGTGCATCCGCCATTGGCTGTTGTTTTCGGAAGCCAAGGGTTGTTTCGATTTTCGCAATAAAGGAAGCTGCAGCCTCTCGACCGGAAGTCAGTTCGACGTGTGTCTTCTTCAGGCGTGCAGCAGCAGCCGAGCCCCAGTGGATTTAAAAAAAAAACCTTCCACTAACCAGGCAAAGGATCAAGGAATACCCTGAACCTGTGACTGCTGTGAGTCTTAGGCTTTGCTAATTTTTAAGATTTAAAAGTGGGAAAATGAAATAAGTTTTTTTTAAACAGAAAAAAAATATTATTAAAATTATTAAATTAATTATTAAGTTATTATACATTTAATTTTCTTCGAAAAAAGTTTCTTTTTGTACGGAATGAAATGTGAAAATTGAAATATTTGTTGTGTCACAGACCAGAGATGTAAAAAAGTGCCTTAAATATAAGAAACATATTATTTTTCTAATTTAATAAAACTATTAGTACTAAAAGTTAATAAAGAAAAAACTTAAATTCAGCTCTAATTTGAGATTATCAATTAATAATAAACTAGTTTTTTTAATAATGTCAAGTTAAAAAAATGTAGCACTAACCAATAAAAGAATTAGAATAATTCAATTGTAAAAATGTGTTTGGAAAAGGCAAGCAAAAAGGTTTTATTAAATTATAACTAATGGCTTATATCTCTCTTTTTTTTTATTTTTAATAATGTTAATTTCAATTCTCGAATGCCTTTACAGAAGTTCAGATTATATAATTTAAATTAGATACCACTAACAAATAAAATTAATATGAATAATTCAGTTGTAAAAAAGTGTTTGAAAAAGGCAAGACAAAAAATTGCACTTTATTATTACTATTTTCTAATTGCTAATGTAAATTAAAATTCTCGAATGCTTATACAGATTTCAGATTATATATTTAAATTGAACACTAAATTTGATGTTAAATATATTAGCTCGTTTTAATTTCTGTATAAGAAAGCTTATTATAACCTTAAAAATCAAAAGTTTTCTAATGCATTTTAAGTGTGTTCAAAAATAGATCGTAAACATCCTTAATTTTAATTCATGGCAGATACATGGTTGTCACAAATCTCCAGAGACTTGGGCATCATTGAACTAGATCCGATTTCGCTTGATCCCATTTGGCGACCCAAGAGGCCAACAATGGCCACGTCCACGTCCTTGGCTTGATGCAATTTGTGTGTGACTTTTTAGAAAAAAAACCCATTAAATAAATTCGTATAAAATAATACGTAAACCGCAAAAGGGTTTCCCATTCCGGGATTCCGAGGATTGCTCGATTCTAAGGGGTTGGGAGGTCCTTCCTTGAGATGGAACCAACTCCCGCGGGCAAATGAACGTGCCGATTGTTCGGCTATTTGTGTAGGTGTGAAAATATGTTGCGAATAAACAATAAACACAATAAGTACAATAAAAATAAATGAAAATAATAGGAAAGGCAAACACAAAGGGGTGTAAAGGGGGTGACGACAGGGGTGTAAGGAGTGTGCCGCACACACCCTCCACGACAAATGCACACAAATGAACCATAAATAATGCAAGTGTTTGATTTGCGGGGTTATGCTGCCCAGGATTTAATTCAAAAGGATTTGAGAGCAAGTGTCCTGCTCCTTCGGCATTATTCAAGGCACAAAATAGACACAAACTTCGAGTTGAATTTTAATTCTGAATAAATAATTAAGATATTTTTAATATGAACCTTTTATTATTTAAAACTAAATTAAACTAACTTCTACGAATTATCCTTCTCCCACAGCAAAGTTCAAACTCCCGAGAAGAAAATGGTCTACGACATGACGCACATGGCGGCGGGTCCGCCGCAGAGCATCGCCCTGAGCCGCTACTACCTGCCCGAGGAGGACGAGATGGTCGTCGGAGCGAACAATCCGCATCTGGTGAGCGAGGACTATGCGGCCAGCACCACTCTGGATATCGACAAGCGTTTCCAGGCGCGTATGGCCTGTGAAACGGCCGCCCAGCCGGCACCACCGCCTCCGCCTACGCCGGCACCGCGGCGCCGGACCACGCCCATCGCCCACCTGGATCCCTCGGAGCTAGTGGGATTGTCGCGCGAGGAGCGTCGTCGCCGGCGCCGGGCCACGCTCAAGTACCGGACGGCGCATGCAACGCGTGAGCGCATCCGTGTGGAAGCCTTCAACGTGTCCTTCGCCGAGCTGCGCAAGCTGCTGCCCACTCTGCCGCCGGACAAGAAACTGTCCAAGATCGAGATCCTCAAGCTGGCCATCTGCTACATTGCGTACCTCAATCATGTGCTGGAGACGCCCTGAGACAGCGCCGGCGCCTCCAGCTTCGCCACCAGCTGCCTCTTCAACGAGGCCAACTTTTTCGCCCCCCCGTAGGAGGTGGGGGGGCGGCAGGTGTGTCACCAGGATATGTGGGCGTGGTCGGAATAGAGGGTAACTTTGTTGCACGGCAAAAGGAGGGGCGTTATGGATTTTTCTATCAAATAACAGGATAACCTAGAGATGGGTTCTTGGACTTTGCATCAATCCTAGTGCTTCACCGTTCAGCCGTTATTTCTTAAGCAGAGGTTAACTGGGAAGTTGATTTCCTGACAAGCGGATAAACTGAAGATATCCCAGAGCTTAATCCTACAATTGTTTTGCTTTAGATGTTTAACCAGAAGTTAACCTGGTAAAAAACTTAAATTTTTCTAACTGATGGCTATAATTTTTAACCAGGAGTCAACCCAACAGCCTGGACAGCCCTTTCCCCACCAATCCTGGTACTGCAGCCTGCAATTCTTTTTGGAGTTAAGTCTTACAGACTTGCTAACCCAAGATTATAATATTTAAACCGACGTTTACAAACTTTCTAGCCAATCTATGATTATAATATTTATCTGGAAGTTAAACTGACAAGAGGATTTTCAATTTATCTTGGTGATATAAGGTTATCCAAATATCGCTATCAGTATTGATTTTAATTTATTTAATTTGTTATAAAGCAATTTTCAGTGGGTTTTCCCTAATTCGAGGTTAACCTATCTGAAGCTAAGTGTTCCAGTTATTATTTTTCTCTTGTTATAGAGGAAAATTTAATTCAACATTAGACTTTTCAAAAGTATTCTTATTTTATTAATTACTTTTCTTTTGCTTTTTGTTTTAATGATATTTAAGTTTATTTAACCAAAGGTTAAAATTGTTCATTTATTTATAATTTAAAATTATTTTAAGCATTTAACCACAGGTTAAAATGCATGCAAAACTGTAATGTAAACTGTTAAGGTGTCTAAAACGCAAGGATACATCTTAAATATTTAATTTAAGCATATTAAGGCATCTTAACAAATATTTATTTTAAATGCTACTTAGTAATTTAATCCAAAAAAAAAACTTAGATCATAAATGAATACTAGTAATAATCAATAAATTTTTTTTGTGTAGCTTGTAAGTTGTGATATTTGTTTATACTAAACCTAAAGATGATGTGTGTGTCTGTAAAAAGCAGTAAAACAATAAATATATATATACATACTTAGTGAAAATTTCATGGAATAAGGCCTTTTTCCAAGTGTTTTCCCAGCCTCCATTTTGGCTCTGCACATCTCTCACTGAGTCTCATCTGGTGTGGCTGTGTTTATCATTTGTTTGGACATTTTCCCCGGAAAAGCCAGCTGCTAACCGACCCCAAAAAACCCCATATTGCTGACTTCCCGTATTTACCGCCCCAACGCCCGCCCCATCGGAACAAAAAAGGTAAACGCCCCTTTTTTGAAAACAGGAACACCACATGGAGCTTAAACTTCATGAATCTTTAGTGCCTTAATATAAATGTAAACCTTCTTTATAAATTTATTTTTATTTTACAATTAAAAGAAGAAGCTCAATTTAGGCTTTGCTTTTTTTTTTTAAATTCGACATCGAAAATTCGGTGATGGCCCTACTTGCACGAAACACCCTGTATCTGAGCGTCGGAGGCTGTTTGCCAGAGTTGTCAACTTTTTGGTTTTTACTCTGTTTTCTTTTAAGCAACGGCCTAATTTTTGCCCTATGATGGAAAGGGGGAGGCGTGGCAACGGGGCTTACACAATATATGTACATATGTGTGTAGGTATGTTTATAATTTTCGCAACGATAATAATAATAATCACAACGTGGCAATGGCAACCACTTGGACTCTCTTTTATTTTCTTCTCCTTTCTCTCTTTCACTCTCCTTGGAAGAGAGAGAGAGCCTAGCTGCATTCCGACAGTCTGCAGCCTGTCTTGTCTGAGTGCGAGGGAGAGGGAAGTATAAACATAAACAAGTTGCAGGCGACAAAAATGTTATTTTTACAATTGACTGAAGCTTAAAATTAATTTAGAGTTTTATGTGTTTGTTATTTATTTAATGAATATTATTATAAGTTAAATGATTTTATTGCTATGCAAATAAAAATATACATTTTGATATAATATATAAAAGAAGTATAATTTATTTCACAGCCACAAATAAAAACAAAAAAATAATTGCCACCTGTGCCAGCTAGGCTTTTGCTTTTCGAGTGACGTATGTACGCATACCGTTCATGTTACCTTTACCGTTATGACCACCCACAGCCACACCAGCTCCCTGCCTCCCTGCCCCGTTGATTTGCACATTTGCAAATAGCGACAGTTAAGTTTATTTACTTGGTAACGGTAACTTTGGACCAGAAGCAATGGCGCCTATTGCTTTTTTTTTTTTTTTTCGCCGTCGCCGATTGCCACGCAACTGGATTCGGAGCACTGGAGTTATTTATATTTCCGTATTCCATTCCCAATATACACACACAATCGGTTGGCTGAAGGAATTTCCACGAGGGAAAAATTGGATTGTCTTTGAATCTGGCAGGATCCTGAATGGTTTTCCAATTGGCCAGGAGGACAACGACGACGACAGCTGCTGGTAAATTGATGAAAGGAGCAAAGGAACTGCATTAACTGCCGTGGCCATGGACAGCGACAGAGCGTGAAATTAGCTTAAGTGTTTGTCGCCTCGACCAGGACACACAGGAAAGGATACAGAGGAGGAGGAGGAGGAACAGGAGCTGCAACAGGAGCAGAAGCAGGAGCAAGAGCAGGAGCAGGAGCTGGAGAAGGAGTCTCTACGCAGAAGGAGTACCACCCGTAAGTCCTCGGCTACAAGTGCAAGGACCACCACACAACATCCTTGCACGTGTGCCCAACTAGCTTTTTGACTGTCTGGTAATCCCACGGATGCGGATGCGGGGACTGACTGCACCATGTGATAAATTGCACCCCAGAGGGTTGCCATAAAAATCATCGCTTCCACCAAGGGGTGATGGGTGATGGGTGACGGGTGCTGGTTATATCCCTGCTCGGGGGAGGGCTGTGTCTGTATCTGTATCTGTATCTATTCCGGTAGAGGAACACAATGCCAGCCCATCCATCTGGGCCCATCCAAGTGTCGTAATCCGCATTGGCATTGTGTAGTTTCGGTGTCCGCTTAAACGCCTCTACTTTTGTTGCTAATTGAGTTTAAAATCAATTTGTATTTTACGCCGGAATCTGTGGAAGTGAAAGCCCGGCAGCCTGAACACTACGACTAGCCACCCGGGAAATGATGTTGTGTAATTGCCGTGCAAATTTAATTACAACAACACCAGCTCATCCATTGTGGTGACCAGACACGCGTTGCGAACGTGTGCCGGAGTGCTACGCCCCCGCGTAGAGCCACCCACTCCTCCCCCGATCGATCAAGGTCTCAATCAAGTGCTGACATCCCGGCCGGAGCGCCGGAGCGCCGGAGAGTATCGAGTTACCAACGCTCTGCGGCTGCCCATTTGCATTTGTTGATTGCAATCCGTCTGTGTGTCCGCGTGGGAACCTGCAAGTCCCGGGAATCTTTTCGTAAAATGTTCTAAGCTTTTCGAATTTTAAACAAGAGGTTTTATTTGGAATCAAAAATGTAACAGAAGAATAAGGCATCTTGAACCCATTAAAAGGTGACTTAATTCGGCCATAATATTTAATAATATTTGTATCTGAAACTGATGAATCCAAAAAAAAAAAAAACAGTTTTGTAGTTTAGCTAGAAATCACTGAAAATTTATTAGTTTGTATTCAATTTATTATATTCTAAAATTCTTAGTATTAGATGTTAAATTAATTTATATCACCATTTATATATTTATTACTTTCTTTACTTATATTTGTGTTTATTTATTATTATCTTTATTTATATTTGTATTTATTTTAATATTTAAGCTGTTAAATGTCTTTTATAATCTATGATCCATATTTTGAATTCTTATCCATATATTTACTGGATCATACTATATTTTGTACACCATATATTTAAAAATTTATTGCTTGACCCAATTTGTGTTTATTTTCATTTCTTAATTTAAGCAATATATAATATTTGTAAATATTTATTTATTTTATATTTGTCCCCCTAATTCTAGGTTTAAATTATAACATTGGTATTATTTATGTTTTTTTTTTGTTTATGCTGAGGTTAAGTAAATTACAAATGTTTTCAAGAAGCCTAAAAAGGTGTTTAATATTATTCTTAAAAATTTCCGCTTTAAATTTTACATACATAGAAACAACTTTTCACCGAATTCGGTATTTGAAGAAATTGCATTGCTAATTTGTAGACACCATATTAAAATAAAAATGCAGCACCCTAGATAAACGAGGAACATTTGTAACTAATTATATTATGCTAAATTTCCTTAAGTTATTTGAGGATTATATATTACTTTGAGGAATTATAAATTAATTAACAGTGTATATATTTTCCAAAAATTATTAAGAACTTATCGCAACTTCAACTATTCCAAACAATTTTCCACTCTCTCATTAATAACAAATTGTATAATTTTCAACAATTGAAGACATATTGCCTGGCAGCTAGCTACCTGCCTGCTGTGTGGGATAAGTCCCCCTGATAAATAAGCCCGGATCGGGGGGCGTTCCAGATCCCGGGGATTGTCCAGTTTTTTAACGCGCCTCCTTTGGCCTTAACTTTCGAAGGACAAACAGAGAGACTCAAACACAAACAAGGCATTAAGTGGCATTAGACAAATGCGTTTCTACACATGTTCCGGCACAGAGATTACGCCGTGTAATTGCCTCCCTTACCGGGGTTGTTCCGCCTCCTCATCCTTCCCAGTTCCGGGGTGGGCTTTTTTTATCAATTGGTTTGTTTGCCCGGGGACCATAAATAAGGGAATTACTCGAGACGCGCCGGGAGGGTTTTCCTAACAGGTGTCTATCAAGTCGCCTGGCTAAGCTCTTAACCCACGTTAACCCCTCGAAATTTTGTGTTGCAGTTTAAGGGGGCGCCTCAACGATTGCCCGTGGCCCCCCCCGTCAAGGTCGTTCCGCCGCCAAGAATGGACACCTGCTGCCCCTAGAGCCGAAAGGTAAGTTTGAAAATAAAAGAAAGCTAACTTTGGGAAGCCGGAGTATGTATACCCGCAGTTTTTAATTGGATAAGAGACCGAAGTGAAAATATATTATAACTAAGCCAAATAATTATTTATTTCAATTGGGAATCCTTTTTTAGCATTCCTTTTTTGAGATTTTTTTTTGGTAAAGAAAACCTGAATGCTGAGTTTTAAATTTTGATAAGATTTTTTATTATAATAAATTCTTGCACATTTTTGATGACACTTTTAATGATGTAACCCTTTTTATATTGTTAAACAAATTGAGTTAAATTTTGTTCTCATTATTTAGCTATAAATTAATTATGCTTAAGTCAGTCTTTTGGCAATCACTGTTTTTTTTTTTTTTAGTAAGAAGACCTACAATATTTGCATTTCTTAAATCAATATTTTTAAATGAAGTTTTTTAACAAATTAAAGCTTAAGCTGTGTCAAAAAGAACATAAATTTCAATTCGGAAGCCTTTCGGTGTTAAAAGGTTGATAAATCTGCATACCTCATTTTAAAATTTTGATTTTTTTTTTATTTATCTTAATTTTTAATGATTTGATCGAAAAATTTTAGTTTTTCCCGAAACTGCTAGATTCGCTGATCAAGAATATATATGATTAAAGGACAGGACTACTTTACTGACTACTTTACTGACTTAAATTAAATTTTCCTCTGCAAGGGTATAAAATAGAAAAAAATAAATATTTTAGTTCTTGTAAATCTTAAAAATTTTAACAATGCTAAATCCCGATCTCAATCCCAAACTCTGTCAAGAGGGATCTAGCCTGAGGCGAAAAGGTGACCCAGCACTGAGGTGAGTCGCCTTTGACACCTTAATTGTAAATTCCAATTGGTAAAAAATTTACAATAATAAAAAGCAATCTTCAATTCAGGCACCTTCCATTCAATAGCTAATGATAAAAATAAATATAAAATCTTATTAATCATCAAATCATCATAATCATTATCATTATAAAGTCATTTCCTTAACCATTTCTCACACAAAGCAGTTAATTAATTTATTTAATTTACAAACTTGCCATAAGATAGTTGTGTTTCTCGAAAATAATATTGCACAGCTTTAACTTTTTTAATGTCTTAATTATTTAAGGTTTTATTTAAACGGTTACCTATTTTTCTCTTAAGCTTTCGAAGTCAACTGTGATTTAAGTGGAAATATGACTTCTTATTTTTAACGTGAACTTTAAAGTGATTTGTTCGGTTTTTTGAATGCTGATTTTTTGTTAATTTTCCTTGTTTTTTCTTGTTATATTTAACATGAACGTTTAAGTGATATTTTCTTATTTTAGGTGCGGATTTTTGTTAATTTTCCGAATTTCCTCTTGTTATTTTTAACGTGAACGTTAAAGTGATATATTCTTATTTTGAGTGCTATTTTTTTTTTGAATTCCTTAATTAAATCTTAATGTCTGGTTAAGGCTTATCTAAACTGTAATATTGATATTGAGTTGTAATCAATCACTTGAGAAAGTGCTTTTATTTTGGAATTTTGTAATTATTACTATACGAAAAATCAATAAAATACCGATTTCAAGTTAAAGTTAACAGGAACCTTTAAAATAAGGCATTCTTCTTGCTAAATTACCTTGGTTTATTCACTTCTATATTATTATAATTCTATTCTCTCTGCTTTTTTAGTTTATAATCTATTATTTAATTTTTACAATAGGTTTATCAATGTCAAGTACGGGTGCCAGTTTGCTAACTCTCTGTTAAACGCTTTTACGAATCAAAAATTATAAACTTTACTAAACTCATCTGTACATAGACTCATTCTCATTGGCATCTCATCTCCATTTCCATCTGCATCTCCATTTCCATTTCCTTCCTGATCTCTGCACCTCTGCCTCTGTTAATGTAAAGTGAAAGCCACAAAATCCCAAAACCATTCAAACATGTCGCAAGCAGCCATTCCGGATCTCACCTACACCCCGGGCGCTCTGACGGAGCCCCAGTTCCGGCTGCCCACGCATCAGGAGCTGCTGGACCTGAACCGGTATCCGCCGGAGCCAGAGGCGCTCAGTCGCCTCACCTTGGACACCAGGGAAACGCAACCCATTAAGTACCGGGAGCAGAAGCTCGGCTCGGCGGCAGGTCGCCAGTTTCCCGCCCTGGCAGCGGCACAAAATCGCTACTCGGATCATTTGGAGCGGAGCAGCGAACTCAGTTTCTCGGCCTTTGAGCCCGGCAAGGATCTCATCTCCCTGCCCACGGTGGCAGCCACGCCCGGCGGCCGCAGCTACGATCCCGATCCGGATCTGATCAAGAAGATGCCGCTGCACTCCATCACGGAGAAGCCCAACGAGCGCTGCCCGTCGCCGGTGGTGCCGGCGTACGCCAATTTCGAGCTGGCCAAGCGGATGCATCAGGACAACTTGGACCACCAGCCGCTGCCGGATTGCGTGGCCGATCTGGCCTTTCGGCGGGCGCAGATCTCCGGCGGCCATGCCGGCCTCTCGCTGGAGATTGATCCCATTGCCACGGGCGTGGGCGTAAAGACGCACAATGCCGGCCCCACGCACTGCACCAAGATGAAGGTGTTCCGTCCGAAGACCGGCGGCGGCATTGTGCCCAAGGCCCTGGGCGGCGGCGATCCCTTTAGGGGCGTGGGCTCGGCGCCGGCCAAGAAGATGGGTCCCATGGATCTGGCCATTTGCTGGGACTTTAAGCCGGCCAATCCGTCGGACGAACCGCGTCTGGCCCGGCACATTGACGGCTCCAATGACTCTGCCGGACCGGCGGTCTTTACCTGCGTGAAGACACCGCGCGAGGAGCAGTCCGCGGATCTGGGCAGATCGGCCGGCGTCTTTACCAGCACCCTGGGCGAGGCGGACTTCTTTGACAAGGACATCCTGCGGCGGCGAACGGATTTCGGCGGCGCCCGGCTGAACCGCGAGGATCCCTGCGCCTGCGACTACTCGCCGCCCGCCCGTCAAAGGGCGCGCAGTGTGTCCCGGGACTCGAGTGCCTCGCACTGCCGCCGGCCAGGATTGGGATCCGGCGGCGGTGGCAGCGGCGGTGGCGGCGGTGGAGTGAGCTTTGGGAACCTGGCAGAGCTGCCCGGACGTGGCATGCCCGATCGCCTGGCCAAGCAGTATCAGTCGTCGCCCCTGCTGGGCGACAAGACCTACCAGGCGCTGCGGGAGAAGTATCTGGGCCCGGACTCTGCCCAGGAATGCCAGCCGATGGACTGCCGGCCCTCGGGCGGACCCCCGTGCAAGCGGGACGCCCTGCTCCGACGTCCGGCCCGCCGTCTCTGCCACAAGGTAGGTCCCGCTCCGCGCTGCTGTCCCCCGGCCTTTGGCCACGGTCATGGTCATGGTCATGCTCATGGCCATGGACACGGTCACTGCCTGACCAGCAAGGCAGCCTTTCGAGCCGGCGTGCCCAAGCACAATGCCTCCGGGGATTTTGTGGGAGTGGAGCCGCCCTGCGGCGGCGGCGGCGGTGGAGCCAGAGTCCTGGTGGTGCCACGTCCACGACAGCCGTATTCCAAGAAGAACTACGACATCGATACGCTGGTGCCGCCGTTCCAGAGCCAGGCCGGGGGAGCGGGTCAGGGCGGCTATCCGGAGCACTGGCGCCTGGCCAGTGTCTACCAACATGCCTACAAGCCGTTGGATCAGCGGAGGCGGCCACTCCTTCAAACTGTTTACAAGTAGTTTCTCATGACAACACATCCTGGCACTTTAGAGGAGGAATAGAATCGTTTAGGGGGAAGTCCCTGGAAAATTTCAGTTGTCCATGCATACTTTATGCTCTGTTTTTGTGGAATCTCTTAAAATTTTAATCTGTTTCGTAGGTAAGGTTTGGTTGTCCGCCAAAAAGCAGCGGTGTCCGTCCCAGAGAGTTTGTTTTAGGTTATACAGAATTTGTCCGTACAAAAAAGCCTTGTCCGCTCAAGAGAATTGGACTCAAGAAATAAGCAGGAAGCAGGAAGAATTGTAAAGCCTGTTCAAGAAAATTGTTAAAAGCAATAATAACTTTGGCTATATAAAGAATAAGATGCGTAACGCATGAAATAAGTATAAATGCAGACAGATCTCGAACACTTGGAAGCAAATGAGCGCAACTTTCTATAGAATGCTTTAATTTTTCAGATTTTTAATATGATTTCAAGAGAACTGAAGGAGTAATAACTTAAATCAAATTAAAATTAAAGTGCGTAAAATCGTTTGGCGTTATGCATCTTATTCTGTCCTTGATTCAAAAGGCTATTATTGGCTTCGTAAATGCTAAACAAATATTCCGTCGAAGAGAAATGCTAATTAAAACAAAATAGTTGTAATTATAAAATAAATTAAATAAAAGGAAATCAATAAACTAGAAAGCAAACTTACTATATAAAGCCGAGGGTTATATAACCTTGTAGAGAGGCAAAGTGCAAATTTGATCATACCTTCGTAAGTAAAAAAAAACATTAAATTCATTATGGAAATCTTTCCTATGTTAGTTTTTAAAAGGTAATAAATAAATCATCATACTTGAACTTAAAGAACTTGAAAATAAAAATGTTATGAATAATTTACACGACTTTAAAATAAAAGGATTTGTTAATTAAAAATTGTATAAATATTTAACACAATTTTAACGATGTAACCCTTATAAAATTTAAAAAAAAAAATCACAATTTTAGTTTCTTTTTACTTGTCTTTGACTTTTACTTTTACTTTTCTTCCTGGCTACAAAGATGTGCCTATTTATGGTGATTAAGAATATATATGATTTATGTGATCGAAAATAACTCATATACTGACTTAAATTATAAAGCAAACGAAATAATATAATAAAAACAGAATATTTATTAACTTCCGCTTAAAACAAAACCAGCAATGTACCTTTAGTTGAAGACTAAGAAGCATGGAAAGTTTTGTTTTCTTCCAAATTTAGAAAAGCTAACTCAAAATTAAGTTTTATAGAGCATTGAGCTGACCTTTTGGCTTTCGAATATAAGGATTCCACCTAAAAAAAAATTACCAAAATTACCAAAGAATAACACAACTTACATAGATCTCACCCAGCAAAATCGTGTTAAAATATTACCAAAATGGTCCAACAATTAGATTTAGGAAATGCACCAATGTAGTTATTGTTTATAACGAAAGAAAAACCTGAAATTTTTGAGATTTTAAGCATATTTTCAAATTGAAATTCAAGAGTTTTCCCAAGTTTCGGTTATTTGAAACTAAACACACATTTCCACTCAAATTCCATACAAAAAGTTTATGTAAAAACAAATGTTATATTCAAAAGGATGTAGACAAAACATACATAAAGATATATGATATATATATTAAAATATATATAAATAAACGTGCAAACATCAAGTTCTTCTTAACATCATAAACATTGTGTGTTATAAATTTGGAAAAAGTTATTTGGAAAAAAAAAATCTCTTACAGCTAGGTAAAAACTCTCCATCCATTGAAAAAAGTGAAGATGGAATCCTTTGATCCTTTCGGTGTGCGCTGGTTTTTGTGTGACAATCTTTGGGTGCATTTTTTTGTTGTTGTTAAACTTATCTAGGTGCTAAATGTGATTTAAGTAAGAAGCGAACAAAAAGGGTGAGTTAACTATGGACCATTTCAGTAACCAATTTATGGGAGTTGCCAAAGAAATCCCTATAATCATTAGAGCTGGAGAAATCCTTGTCGCTCAGAAGAAAGTGCAGAAAATGCATAATATCCTAAGATGTCCTGCTTCAAAACTATAAATTCGTGGGTGAGCCCTTCTATAGATCAACTTTAAGACAGTTTTTTTTCCTTCTGTTAAGATTTCTCTGACACTTCCATATAAGAAATCAAATTAATATAAACTAGCATGGTCCATAGATTAACCCTCTCTTCCGATTTCACTTGGCCGTGGCATAGGCATCGTGACTCTTGTGGAACACATGACGCAGCACATCGCGCGTCGAACGCCGGATGCTGTTCCTCAGAGTGTGCTTCTTCTCGTTGGTCAGCTGATCGATGGTCATGTACTCCGTTTGGGCGATACTCGAGCGCAGCTTCATTGTACGCTCACTGCTATCAATGATGGATATGTCGGGCAGGCCGGAAGATTCCATCTCCGCCTCTGACACGGCCGCCTTTTGAGGCCTCCGGCGCAGGCTGTGCCGTATGCTGGTCAGTATGTTGTGATGCTCTCGCACCTCCTCGGGCTTCTCAGGCGAGTTGTGCTGCGTGGGATGCATCAGTCGTCGTATGGACTTTCTTATCATGCCCTTCATCCCGCCACCGGTGGAGGTCTTTACCTCACCGGATTTGCTGGACTTACTGGATCCTATGGAGTGAAGGGACTCCTTGCTGGCCGCTTTGGTGGGCAGAGCTGCTGGTCTGTAGGCTCTAACGAAGCGTGCGGGAGCCTTGAAGTCCACCAGGTCATCGGGCTCGTCGTCGGACTCGGAGGCGTAGGCCACATCGGCCGCCTCCAGAAGGTTTTCCTCCTCCTCTAGGAGCTTCTCTCTCTCCTGGAGCTCCTCCTGCTGCTGCTTTTCCCTCTCCATGAGCTTAACCCTCTCTTTAAGCTTCTCCCGGAGTTGTTCGTGCAGCTTCTCCTGCAACTTCTCGCGTTCCAAGTGCTTCTCCCTCTCCAAAAGCTTCTCCTTCTCCAATTGCTTCTCCTTCTCCAATTGCTTCTCCTTTTCCAACAGCCTCTCCCTCTCCACTAGCTTCTCCTTTTCCAATAGCTTCTCCCTCTCTACTTCCTTTTCCCTTTCCATCTGTTCTTCCTGCTCTAAGCGCTGCCTCTCTTGCTCCATATCGTTATCCTCTTCCCCTTGTTCTTGTTCCTGTTGATCCACTTCTGGCGCTTCACTAATCTCGGTGAGAGTGCGTCGTCGGGTGCAGATCAGACGCCTCTCCACTTGTGATTCTCCCGTGACTACCTGCTGCATCATTACCTCCTGCGAGTCCGTCTCCATCACCAGCGACAACTTGGGCGACACAATGTCCTGGCTTTTCCTGGCCACCTCCCTCTCCAGCACAACACCGTTCTTCCTTAGCTTGGCCTCGTTGATGCTGTTCTCGAGCTCCAGCTGATACCGATCCAGCTCCTTGCCAATGTCCATGGTGGACTCCTCGCTAATGGCGCCCAGCGATCGCTTGGGTCCCGGAACAGGGGAGAAGACTAGCTTCTCGGCCAACAGCTTGCTGGGCGTCAGCTGGGCCAGCGAGAGGCCATGGAAATCGATGCGACAGCCCACATTGGGAGCAAAGGGCAGACCAATCTTCAAGCTCGTGGGCAGTGGCTCCTCGGCATCCCGCTCGGCCAGAGCTGGATTGGTCACGCCGGCGGGATTGCAAGCGGCTGCCGAGGCCTCACTCGGTCGATGAACCTCGAAGGGATTGAGCGAAGATGGAGCATCGTTTCCTCGTAAATTCAGGGCCGGATTCACGAAGCCCTTGGAGGGCGTGGTGGCCAAACGGATGACCTGAAAATTAGTGTATTTTGTAAGTTAACTTATTAATTATTTAATTAATTAATCCTTACCTCATACGGATTAAACTGCTTCTCGGGCAGCTCCAAATTCAGGCCAGGATTCTCGAAGCAGGCTGGCTGCTGCTCGCGTTTCTTTTTCTTTGGAGGCTGACGCAGCACCTCAAAGGGATTCGTGGGCAGCTGTACCGGCTGTTGCTGCTGCTGCTGCTTCTCGGCCAGATCCGCTATGGACTTGACCTCCAGGCCGGGAAAGGGATTGCTATTCTCCTTGGCCAGGCGTCGGCGGCCAATCAACTTTTTCGGCGTAGAACTGAAGGCGGCATTGGTGAAGCAGGCCTCTGACGCCGCAACAGCAGCAGCTGCATCCTGTCGCACCTGGAAGTCCCTTTCCGGGGGTTGTTGCTGCGTCGGGGGCGGGGGAGCATGGCCATGAACGGCCGTCTCCCTTTTGCGCTTGCGCGGCGTCTCCGTGAATACTAAATCAGCTATGCTCTTGGTCTCCAACATAATCCTCGGTGTCCGCTTTGGTTATTTATTTTATTTTTGTATAATTAACTAGACACTGGATAAAGACAACTCAGCAGGCCACATAAAGAAAAAACTAAAAACGCAATTTGTTTGGCTGCGCGTCTATTTGAAAATTCGGCTACGGTGGTTAACCAACACTAAATGCGTACAAGTTGAACTAATCGTTAAAGTTATCGATATCGATAGTTACATTATTCTGCTTAAAATATAAAGGTTCATACATTTATATTTTACAGCATTAAAGTGGGCTTTGTAAATAGTTTGAAAAAAAACAGGCATATACTTCCCAAATAATAATAACAGCTTGTCTCCTTGATTTAAAACATCGCCACCGTGCGATGTATCATCTCTAAGTACAGCGCGTCTTGTGTTGGCCACTTGCTTGCGCTTACCAACACTGACGCCGCCGCTGCTTGAAATTCCAACATTTGAAAAACTCAGAAATAAAACGCAGCTGCTGCGTGAAGAACTGAGCTAAATCCTCGATATAAGCTAGTGAACCCTTGGGATCTGTGCTTAGAGTGGCCTTTATAATCCGACCAGATGTCCAACGGCGGGTCCAGGCACCGGAAAACGGCGAAATCCTCGCGCATTCCGCCACAGGCCAGGGAATACATTACGGAAATGGCCGAGGATCGGGAACTAGAACGCTTCATGGCCTTTTCGTCGACAGCGAGCAGCGGAGGTAGTGGCAGCCTCCACACCTGTGCCGTGCGTGTGAGCTTAACAACGGCGGAACCCGCTGTGGGCTCTCGGCGTGAATCTGGCCACAGATCCCGCCGTCCGCGAGACAGGGAATACCAGGCGGTGGCTGGAGCAGCAGAAGAACCAGCTGAAGAGCCCCTCTTGCAGATGCCACCATCTCCCACGGACCAACAGAGTGCAAAGCCCAGGAAAAGCCAAGAGCATTCGTCCGCTGCGGGCGATAGCTATCGCATCATTCCGATTGTGATGGTCGACGATCAGAGCAAGTCTCGTCCAGCCGCCACGACGCAAGCCATGTCCCTTTCCGTGGAGGACCTGCGCACACCTACCAAGCAGCCCTCGGAGATGCACACGAAGAAGACGCAGACACCGGAATCGGCCATCAAGTCACACAAGCGCCTGGAATGGGATCCGGCGGCCGACGTTGGGTACTACAAGCGAGCGGTGTCCACGAGTAATATCAGCACGCTGGAGCGTTCCGTTCTGGAGGAGTGCGGCTGGCGCCAGCCGATGCAGCAGCAGCGCTCCGACACGGACTTGGATCGATTGCAGCGTCAGGAGAAGGCAGGTACGCCCATGCAGGAGAAGACAACCGTACCGCTGGCATCCAGTACTATGGTGAGTCGTCCCTTGGCATCCGCCGGCTCCTCGGGAAAAGCGGATTTATACAGCAGCTCCAGGGACGAGGTATCTAATGGCAGCTCCAGAGGAGACCCATTGAACAGCAGTTCCAAGGGAGAAGCTCCGTCAAGGAGCCACAAGAGAGAGGGCTCTGTGAGCAGCTCCAAGAGAGAGGCCTCTGTGAGCAGCTCTAAAAGAGAGGCCTCTGTGAGCAGCTCTAAAAGAGATGCCTCTGTGAGCAGCTCCAAGAGAGAGGCCTCTGTGAGCAGCTCCAAAAGAGAGTCCTCGGTAAGCAGCTCCAAGAGAGAGCCTGCTCTGAGCAGGTCCAAGAGCGTGACTTCCCACTGCAGTTCCAAGGAGAGCTACAGGCCAGATGATTCGTACAGCAGCTCCAGAAAGGAGACTCCCTGCAGCAGCTCCCGCAAGCAGGAACTAGGATTTAGCTCCGGTATAGAAGGCCTGCAGGAGCAGATAAGCTCCCGGAGGGAATCGCTGATCAGCTCCAGACGCGAATCGTTAGCTAGCCAATCCGAGGCAGCAGCAGGCTCGAGGCGCAGTTCCAGAGCAGAACACTCCCAGAGCAGCTCCAGGATGGGTTCCGAAATAAGTTCCAGGCGGGAATCTCAGGGCACCTCGCTATATGGCACATCGGCGGCCAGTAGCTTTAATTACCAAATCAACACGGAGGAGGAGCAGGAGTGGCTCAAGTCTTTGCAGGAGCAGCACCAAAGGGAGCCGCGACGGGAGCAGCGTTATAAGGCCAGCGATCAACGCAAGGATCCAAGCGTGACCGACTACAGCGAAATGGAACAAAGGCAGACGGAGCACAGGGACAGGGATCTGAAGAAGGCGGAGCTGCGCAGAGCGGAAGAGCGGGAAAAGGAGCTCGAGCAGGAGCGCCGTATTACGGCGGCACAACTCGACAGAATCCTTGGTAGTCGCCGGTGCGAGAACAAGGAGAACAAGCAACCAGAATCCTCCCGCACGTCCGCGTCCTCGCTGCCCGCTTCCGCCCGATCTGCAGCTGGACACAAGAGAGACCTCGACCTGGGCATAGATCTGCTGTGCTCCCTGGTGGAGGCGCGCAGCCTCAGTCAGGGACAGAAGAAGACCCTGGTGCGGGACATAGCCAGGCGGATCGCCTGCCTGGACCTCACCGATGCCAGCAGCACGGCAAGCAGTCGCGGGGAGCGGACGAGAGGTCAGCCTGTGCCTTGCCAGCGTCAGGATGTGGGGACGAATACATCACTAGCGGGATCCCTAAACTCCTCTTTTAGGGAACAGCCGTCTAGCGTGGTGACACTGCCCGTTCCGGCGCCACGAAAACGCAACGCTGATGGGACACCTTCACCGCTGCCCAGCAGCTCCATTTCGGCCACTATCAGCTCGACCAGTGCCTCCAACGAGGTCATTACCCAGAAAACAAACATACCGACACGTGACGGGGCCTCCACGGATGCGGATGTTGATGCAGATGCAGATGCCGATGCCAATGCCGATACCGGTGCCGATGCTGATGCCGAGTCAATGGCGGCCATACGCGACGCTCTGACTCCGATGACGCAGAGCGAAATCGATTATGAGGAGCGCATGAAGGCGGGCATGGATCCCGAGCGCAGGAGTCAGCTCAACTGGATCGAGGCGGAGATTGTGCGCCTGCAGTCCCTGAAGGTATTTTTGGCCGAAATCGAAGAGAATCTGCCCAGCAATGCCGTGCCCATGGCAACGGACGATGAATTGATGATTTCCAGTGACGAAATGTTATTGGTACGGCCACAGGAAACGGATCCAAAGGAGGAGGAGCCGAAGGAATCATCTGCAGGGGAGGGAAGCGAACGCAAGAAACCGTCCAGGCAACTGGCAAAAGCTGTACAAACCGAGGAGCTGGAGGAGGAAGAAGATGCCACTCCCGAACCGCCAGTCCGCATTGAATCGGTGCGAGTGCCACCGCGGACAACGTGTGAGTTGCAGGCACCACTGCCGCCGCCCCATCGCTATCCCCGCACCAAAATGGCCACGCCTTTGCCAGTCTCACACAGCTCCTCCAGCGGTTGCAGCGAAAGCGTTAGCTCCTTTGTCCAGCAGAGGCACCGCCGTTTCCGCGAGCACTACCAGAACCAACAGCAGCAGCAGCTGCTCCTCCTCAAGCAGCAGCAACTGCAGCGCCTGCAGCAGCAGCACAAGCAGCAGCAGCAGCAGCAACAGCAACTGTACAAGCACCAGCCACGCCTGGGTATCGTCCACGAGAATCAGCATCATGTTTGTGACTCCCAACGGCCGGTAAGACAGCTAGCTTTCTTTCCATCTTTCTCTTTCGCAACTATCAAGCCCTCTCTTTCTTTTTCGCAGCACAAGGCACAGTCGCACCAGCGGGAGCATCCGCAACAGCAGGAGCAATACATGCAGATGATGCAGGCATCAGGCAGTGCCTATGCCACGCCGCACTCCAGTGCCAGCGGCTGCTACAGCTGTGCGGACAACGAGCGAGAGAGGGCCATCTACTATCAGGTGGTGAACTCGTCGGGAGCTAGCCCCAGCTACGTCCAAGCGGAACCAGTGGCGGTGGCAGGTGGCACAACCAATCGTTCGGGCTCCTCGATGATCAGCTCGGAGATGTCCATACCCATGGGCAGGGTTAATACCGGCGAAACGACCACAACGACCACGCATCAGTATGACGATGTGGCCTGTCAGCGAAGAAAGCGACGGGTGGGCGGTGCTGGCGGTGGAGAGGATCGTATGCAGCGCCAGACCCTGCAAGTGCGTCCGAGCGGCATTGCCTATGTCATTCAGTTCAGTCCGTCGGGGAGCGGGGAAGTGGTGCCGCAAACGCGATCCCTGCAGGATCAACTGCAGCTGGCCCGACCCGAGTTCTGTGCCAAGTCCAAGCAGCGCAAGGCCATCCTCAATCAGATGCAAATGATGCGCAATTTGCGCCGTCAGGAGATGGAGGAACTGGTGGCGGAGAACAACGGCAGCCTGGAGACACTGGACAGGCGGCTTCGCTTGCAACTGCCGCCGCCGGCCACCAGTAAGTGGGCATAATTTTTCTCAATCGGTAAATGGAATAATTACCGATTTGATTTGCATTCTTTTGCAGCGCGTCTGCGAATCTTTAGCACCAAGGAAATGAAGGCCATGACCACCAAGAAATGCCAAAGATTGCCCGAAGTATTGGATGCGGTTAATCGCGAAGTGGAGATGCGCAGGCGTCGCACCAACCGACTGATGCGGGATTTATTTAACAAGGTAACATAGTTGGTACCCCTTTATTATGGCTTAAATAATAATAATTGTTCATTCTTGCAGCGCATGCGAACTCGTGTGTCCAATGGACAAGTCTCGCTGAATCACAGCAGGACAATCATTTAGGCCAAAAAAACAGCACATAAGGACACTCCCAGTACAAAATTTAAGGAATTTTTAGTTTAGAAATTAGGTTCCTGGTTTATTTTTTTGCCTAAGAAATGTTGAATTTTTAAGTAGTGGCTAAATGTGGTTAAAAGGTGTTACAAGGAAGCCTGGAAGTAAACTGGCGGCAACATTTATTAACAAACATCCTTAGGGACCACAGGAGAATTAAGATACCTGTTCATATCTCTATCCCAGTTGCTCACCTTCCATTATTTCAGTTTCCATTTATGTTGAACTGAAATTCAGCTGGACTTGGCTAACATAGCGAAATATGTTTTCAGGTCTTAAAAAATATAAAACTGAAAGAGGTTTTTTAATAAGTTGAGCAGCAAGGACCAGGTGTTTATTTCTAAATTCCCATTATATTTGCCATATCTTTTAAATGTTAAATTATGTTTATTAATAATATTCAAGTCGAGTTAGTAAGAAATGATATAAACCAATGTTATGGACACACAGAGCCGGCATTTAACGAATGTTTTTGTAATGTTTAATACACAAATGTTTGGAAATAAATTAATAATGAAATGTTAAACCACAACAACAAGGAGAAACTGAGTTTTACTTATCCGTAATGTTTAATATGAAATTGAAAGATTATTTATTATTATTAGTGTTTAAATTAAAAGCTTTTATGCAAATAAAGATTAAGAATATTAGAGGTGAAGAAACATTGATGTTATTTTGACGACTTTCAATTGTTTTACATCACCGAATTAGTAAAATAAAATAAGCTAAAACATTCAGTTTTAAATATATTTATATTATTTTTTTTTAAAGCAAACCAAAGCATTAAATTTGAATTATTCATTATTATTTCATTATTATAATTAATCTCAATGGGGTTTTTTTGTTTTGAGTAACTATAAAAATAGTTTCTTTAGCCTGAGTTATCGAAGGGTTCGAAGTAAGTCGATGTAAATCTATGGACTATGCTGTTAAGACTAGTTTCCAAAAATGGAGATTAGGAACTAAGCCGTTGTGAAGTGAGCACACAGGCTAAGTTTATTAAGTTTTAGATAGTACAAATATTGTTTGTTAAATATTTATAGCGCCCGAAAAAACACCTTAACACACTAGAATAACCTCTTAAACTAATACTTTGACAAGCTTAAGAAATATTTTTCCACCAATTAAACACATTTCTGTTTCAGCTAGAAAGTTACTATTTACGTTTTTAAGACGCATTAAAGTTAAAATAAAGTGTTATATTTTTATTATATTATTAATAATAATAATATATATTTATATATTAATTTTAAAATGCTGTCCAGGTAGCTTTTTTTTAGACATAAAACAAAAGCTTTAGCTCTGACAACATCAGCGCCAGGTGTCGCTTTCGGCAAGTTCGTTGCCTAAGTCTTTCGTTTGCGGAAACCGTCGAAAACGACGAAACCTGTTTACAACTTTGCACCTTAGGCCCTGCCCTTGCGAGGGAATCAATGAAGTTCAAGGTCATTGCATGGCGCTGCCACAGAAAGCGAAAGTTGAAGTGCAGAACTACGGGGGAAAAAGTGAAAGTTGTAAAAAAAACAGCAACGAGACCTTAATTGGTGGGAATCAGGAGCTAAGGAAAGGAAAGCCTTGACTTCCTTAGCACCTGCTACCGCCTTTTATAAGGCCAAACTTGAGCTGAAGTTAAACACTCAATGGGATGTCATTGATTTGTATGAAAATTCGTTTCTTTGCTTGTCTTTAGCTTTGTTTTTTTGCTTTGCCGATTGTCCATATTGATTTTTTTAGCTGGGCTTTGCTTTGCTCTGCCTCACTTCCGCCGATTTTCTTTGTCTGCTGCCTTTGTCTCTGCGCATTTCTCATTCGGCATTCGATAATTATGAAGTTGCGGCGTCGACGAGTCTCGGCCGTGTCGCCGAGCCGAGACATGTGCGTTTGGTCTTGCCTTTGGGCCTTTGGTGGTGTTCGGTTACCAGGGATTGCCTTGGGATTGCCAGCTAGCCAGTGGAATTACGATTCGCATGTTTGTTTATCAACAAATAAATGGAAATGTATGACTTTTGTTTACACCAATCGCTGAGCAAATTATGCGTACGTGTGCGTCAACCTGTTTAAGTTTTTTTTTTTTGCATTCGCCCAAACTTGTTTCTAGCCACGCTTCGGTCCTAAGACTTCATCAAGTCCTCACTTGATGCACATCTCAGAGATTATCTTGCAGCGGAATGTCTTTGATTTGGAAATTTATTTGGATTTTAGATGCAATTAAATTTTGTCAATGAGGCAGTGAGGCGGCTTGCAGGCGGCAGTTGGAAATTAATGCCACACACTTTTAATATTCTCAACACCTTGGGTATTCTTAACGCCAAGCCGGGCGTTAAACTGTTTTTTAATGGGTTTCGGTGGAAGGTACATACTAAGTACTTCCTCGAGTGGAATCAGGGACAAGAGCTACGAAATATGTATATATTGTGGGGGAAATCAAGTTTATATTGGGGATTAAGGCCGGGCAACGTAAATTTTACTACTTTTAATTAATACTAAAAATTTTAAAGTTAAGGTTGTTCTTCTTTTTATAATATTATTGAAAGTATTTTGTGTGTATTCTTTAAGTGTTTTGGGTGTATTTCGACAAAAGTTTGGATGCATTTATGGTGTATTTAGAGTGTACTTTGGGCGTACTTTGGGTTTATTTTTTATGTATTTTTTTGGTGTACCTTAAGTGTATTATTTGTTTATTTTGTATGTATTTTGGGATTGTTATGGGTTTGTTTTCGGTGTATTTTGGTTATATTTTGGGTGTATTTTCGTTGTACTTTGGCCGTACTTTTAAGTGTATTTTGAACGTATTTTAGACTTGCGTCCCATTTATCTCACTCTTTAAGAAATTTGTTGGTCTTATATTAAAATAAATAAATATTTGGTAATTAAATCAAGCCAAGATCTTAGGATATTTATGATACTTTTCCACTCGTTATATAATTCTCTTAGACAGACATTCCCATGGATAAATGGGTTCCGTTTCTTCCCCACGATCGGCAAGACGATTTCTGTGATTGATGGACAAATGCAATCGATTACCCTGCAATTAAGTATCGATGTTTTACGACTATCGGGCTTAAAGTGTAATTAGCTTATATTTATATGAGCCAGTCTGCCATCAATTAGCCTCTCGCATATGAACAAGCATCTGTGCGGTGTAAATTAAATATATACTACATACATATGTATATGCTATAGAGTGGCATCATAATAAAAAGGCGAATGGAAACTACAGCGGCAATCTCCTAGGCCAGCTTGCTAATTCGCGCGGATTTGAATTAATGCCGGTGGGGACCAGTGCGATATTAGTTTTGCATTTGCCAGAGCCACACTTATGGCCAACTAATTTATGAGTGTCATCAATTTCAGCCATAATGCCCCACCAGCTGGGATGACTCTACCCTTTGGCTCCACTCCACCACCCCTCATCCCATCCCATCCCATCCCTTGAATTATGCATTTCCCATTCACTTTTCAGCCGAGTTTCTATTTCGGTCGGTTTTCCGACTTCTGTGCACTAACTCCGACTGTTTATTATTGCACTGGTAATTCCGTTTGGGTACTTACCTAGCAATTAAATATGTTAATTCTGTTGTTTTTTTAATGGAAGCCTTCAGCCGTCCGAAGGCGAGGCGATGGGAAACACTCGCAGTTTGGCGGCTTTGGTTATTACAGCCTCCTCTATTGTAAGCCAAATATGCATACTATATACTATATATATATATCTGGCTGTATTTGGGCATCTACCCAAATCTCTGAAATCACTAAACGGAACTGACCCGGTCTCGGAGTGGGTTAACGAGCAAACCAGAAGCTTTGAGCTGAATTAATTCCAGCCCTTAACAATGGGCAGCCAAATGAAGTTGGAATTAATTAATTAAGTAACTAAGAACTGTGTATTAAAGCAGTTGGGTGGGAATATTAAAATTTCGAATTAAACAAGTATCATTAATGGGGGGTTAGCTTTATTATTTTGGTGTTAAGTTTTCTGGAAAATATTTAAAGCTGTCAATACTTCCTGGGATTGGGATCATTAATATTAAGATAAAAACTGGTAGAAAATTAATGTAATAAAATATAAAACAATGCTTTAAGATTAAATCTAAGTGTCTAGAATATCTCAATATCTGAATATCTGAAAGAACCTTCTATACATCTCTCTATAAAAATAATAAAGAAATTCTTAATCCCACTTCAGACATCTTTTATGGCCAAGAAATCGCTTAAACAACCTTCTTTTAATCTTACTTTAAAACTGATAATTAGCAATGAGGAAATCAACTTGTAATCAGTTTTAACATAGATCTCCGATCTCTCCACTCCACTCAGAGATCGCACTTTATCCATTCTCACTTTGCCACTTTAGATCGTTGTTTTTCCCAAAACCAATTGATAAATATCCACAACCAACTGTCGATCGGTAGCTTACAGCTTTGAATAGTGAACGAACACCATAATCGAATAATGCGATTATGAATATTTATGGAACGCAGAACGAGTATGTAAATGCCAAAACTGAGAAGGCGGTCCGAAACTGTCTTCTTTTCGTTGTCGCATAAATTCGCCTCCGATGTCTCTCGGGCGTGTGTCCAAGGAGCGAGTGCATTGAACCCTGGCATCGGTGAAGCGTCGGTGGGAGAGTCAGGCCTAAGTGGGGCTTAAATGACTATTTGGTATTTGCCTTTCGGGTTAGTACCCGTCTAGTTACCAGACAAATTCCCAGGCAATCTGCCATATCCGCCGTGGCGAGCGGCTATGCAAATATATGCCAAATTGAAGCATAGAAATAGAATCACAGCGAGTTCCAACCAGTTTCACGTATTAATAGGCGATGATGTGGGATATTCTGTAGAGTAAATACAGTGTGTATAGAAATGACCATAAGTTTTGGAAAGAATTTCTGAAACTCATAAAAAAAAGTTAACTAGTAACTCGTTACTCGTTACTTATGAGCGCTTCTAAATAAAATCCCGAAAAGTAATCTCGTCACTCGTTACTCATTACTCGTCACTCATTAATCTTTACTTTTGAGAGCTTCTCAACGAACAACATTTCCTATTTAGAATTATTTATGAAATGTATGCATGCCTCTAGCCATATTTAAGCACTCTTCACTGTCTTTGAATAGGCCTCAGAGCCACTTGTCAATAGTTCTTGACTCAATAGCATCTTCCTGCTTTAGTTCTGCCCCTTGGCACCGACCCTGGGCCAGCGGACAAAGCTCACGACTCTTGAGCCTGGGGCCCCATTAATCAGTTTGGCACTTTGGGCTGCTGCTACTTCTGCTTCTGCTTCTACTGCTGCTGCTGCTGCTGCTGCTGCTGCTGCTGCTGCTGCTGCTGCTGCTGATTTTTTTGGCCAAGAGCCCCACCAAGAGCGTCTCTGTCTCGGCTGACCAACTGCCAAAACATTGATATAAATGTTGATTGCTCGGCCATTGTGGCTCGCCGCTAGCTGCGGTGATTAAATGCTGATAATTTGTTTGACTTTCGGCTATGAGTACAGTGGGGCCAGAAGTTCATAGCTTTTTAATAAAAATTACTTGAATTAAATATAGATAAACATATATATAAGAAGATGTATATCGTATGAAGATACAAGCCATATTAAGCGCTGGTAAAATTCAATTAGACATCATTTTTGAATACATTTTAACAGCTTTGTCCCTTATGAAGTCTACATAATTCATATATATACATAAAATATGTTGTATATTGTATATAAGAATAATAATATTTATACTTTAAGTAATTTATCAATTATTATACTAAACATTTTATTTTGTTTAAAGAATCCCATTTATTTGTGTACTTTCTGTCGCAATCTTCGTCAATCTCTGAAATCCCTGTTCAAGTCGCATCCACTACCATCTTGTGGCCAGTGCATGCTTTATCGTTTCTACATGTGTTTGTGCACATACATTTCACCATCGGATTTGCCTTGATATATTTTAGCACCTTAACCCATCCCACTGTGCGGACTTGAGAAGCCCCAACCCGGGGAGTAGACGACGAGCCGGGTTTTGGAAGTAAGCCGCGCATGCGCACAGATTAGCATAGACAAACAAAAGAACCGCCGCACCGGCGAGCATAACCGAATGTGGGTTATTATGAAATAGTAGCTAGCTACACTGACAGAAAATTTGTATTCCTTTCGGGAATAATAGTGCCACTAACAGGGGAATTACTGAATTTATAATGATTATAGGGATGATTTAAATACAAAGAGCAAGCCGAACTAAAATATTTGTCAAGCTATTGATATAAGTTTTAAATATGTATATAAGTATAAATATAAATACATAAAAAATATAAGCAAACAAAAGCTAAATATTATCGATATATACCCAATATCATCACTAGAAAATAAGCAGGTAATAAACAAATGATCAGAGAAACGATGATACAATTTCCTTTATCTAAAGTACCAATAGTATCCTTTACTAATACCTATTTTATTAACTTAGATACACAAAAACAAAGAAAGAAAATCGAAAATATCGATTATATTTATGGTAAAGATGGAGCAATCGGGAAAACTTCTTTTATTTATATATAAATCGATAGAAATTCTCTTATTTAATATACAAAATTCCATGGTATCCAATTAAAATAAGATCAAATAAATTAAAATAAGAAAACCTGGAAATATTGACAAAATTATAAATATTAGCGAACTATTATCGATATATAATTAATACAAAATAGGCAGCTAATATAAAACAGCAACCGAGAAATTATATTTATCGATTTGTTGCGAAGACTTGTTTTTATTGCAACAAAAAAGGAGAGGAAATCGATGTTATCAATCGAAAATGATTGATAAATATTTAACTCAAATAAATTGAATAAATACCAAAAATTAATATTGTATAAATAAAATAAATAATGTATATAATTTGTTAATAATTATTTATATTTAGGAAACTAACAAAGAACAAGGCTACCTTTGCAGAATATCTAAATTCATGCTGGCGGTAACTCTCTAAATCAATGCTTTATTAATGTATTCTTATTTTCTAAAACTTCCCATATTGCATCAAATTATAAATCATTATTTTGCTCAGTGTTTATGATATGAGCTGCTATGCTGCTTCAGCTGCTTCAGCTACTTCCACTGCCTCAGCTGCCTTAACTGCTTCATCTGCTATCAATGGCTTCTAATTGGGCAACGCGTCCGACCCAACACCGTGCCGAGCGTCGCCCCATCTCGCTCCGCAGAGCCACCCATCGATCCATCGATCCATCGGTTCCATCGATTTCGGGGGTATAAAGGTGCGTGCTGCGGATCTGCTGGAATTAGTTTTGGTCAGCTGTTTGACACCGATCCACTTAGCACTCGCGATGAAGCCCTTTGCCTGCATTCTGGTGATCCTCGCCTCCGTCCTGGCCGTCGGCCACGCCTCCTTGGGCGGTCTCCTTGGCGGCGGCGGCGGTGGTGGTGGTGGCTCCATTGGAGGAGGAGGAGCTGGTGGCATCGGCCAGCTGCTGCAAAGCAAACTGGGCAGTCTCGGCGGCCTGGGCGGCGGTCTTGGCGGCGGCTTGGGCGGCGGCTTTGGCGGCAAGCTCGGAGGCGGCGGCGGCGGCGGCGGTGGCGGTTACTCTGGTGGCCAGTCTGGAGGATGGTCGTCCGGCGGTGGATACTCCGGCGGCGGTGGATACTCCGGCGGCGGTGGATACTCCGGCGGCGGTGGATACTCCGGCGGCGGTGGATACTCCGGCGGCGGTGGCTACTCTGCCCCAGCTCCCAGGCCCGTCGAGAAGGTGGTCATCGTGAAGGTCATCAGTGAGGGTCACTCCGGCGGTGGCTACTCCAATGGCGGTGGCTACTCCAACGGCGGCGGCTACTCCGGCGGCTACTCTGGCGCCCAATCCGGCGGCTGGTCCTCTGGCGGCGGTGGTGGCTACTCCGGTGGCGCCCAGTCCGGAGGCTGGAACAAGGGCTGGTAAGCAGCAGCGCAGCAGCTTCACCCCGAAAAATAGTTCAAACTGCCAACCAAAAAGCTAAGCCGCGAGGGAGGCCTCCAGAGATTAGAGGGAGTTGAGATCCTTCCTCCCGCTAGCTTTAAGTTTTAATTAATTTTTTTTTTTTTATATGTTTAGCGGTATTTGTTTGTTTAGAATTTATGCAAAAAAAAACAAAAAAGAAGAGAAAAAGAATTTCCATTTTTAATTCGAGTCTATTTTTTGATCACAAACTGGTTCTACGCTTTACGGATCGCTGCTTCCTGCTCTGACCCAATGGCCAAGTTGAGGTCATCACCTGCCCCCAGTGCCACATAATGGGACAGGCAAATCGCTGCTTTTTAGATCTTGGTTCTTGCGCAAGTCGGCTCGCGATCGGCCTGAATTTGTTTGGCATTCTTTGAAGGCGGCCCCCGAATCAAAATGCCTCGAAACGTGCGAAAGCCAAAAGGTTCAAGCGGTTCTAGAGCGAAGCAATTACCAATCTTTGCGGGGCCAAGAAATGTCAGATATATAATAGATATATGTATATATTATATGGAGAGTACAAAGAGCTGTAACTCGAACTTATTCAGAGTTCCAAGTGATTTTATGGGCCATGGCATCGTTGTGGCTCTGCCATTGTGGAGGCGACAACACCATTGTGCTCCGATCCGATGTGCCAACTCATAACCTGCTGCTGTTGCTGCTGCTGCACCCGAACAATCAGGACTGACTGATTGATTGATTGATCGCCGGGCGACCCGATTTGCCAGAGACAGCACGAATTATGTGCAACCGCACGGTAGCACTTTTGGCCAAGACAAACACGCAGCAACAGCAGCAGCAGCAGCTGCCACCGAAATTTCCAATTCCAATTCAAGATCTCGAGATCGAGATCGAAATCGAGATCGAGAGTGAGCCATGGTTCCCACTCTCCAAGTCCAAAGCTCCATCAGCTGCCAGGCATTCTGAATAATGGTCTGGCATAAAGAACCGATGGCTAGGACCGATCCCCTGGCGGCGGGCTCTTGAGCCGCAGGCAGTTGAACTCAATTAAGTACTTTGCGGTTGCTTCATAAAAACAAAAAAAAAAAATAATAACACTAAAAAATAGCTAGCTAATAAATCGATGATCATGATGCGGTATTGGGCTGTGGGCTACACTAGACCACAAAAATTAAACTGAATTAAAAACTAGATAAATTTGATTCCTTAGTGTTCGGTTAGAAAATGTAAGTAAATTAAATAAACTTTCAATAGTTGTTACACGATAATAAAATATAAAAAATTAGATACATTTTGTTTGTTATAAGTTATAACTTATAACTTACAAATGTTGTATACTTTTCAAAACGTTTTAAGTACTTGATTATATTATTAGTCAAATTATTTGCAAAGTTATAGTTGTCCTTCAGGAGTTGTTACACTAAAATAATATCTACAAAAGTTACATACATTTTGCTTGATTATATTTAAAATTATTGTTTACTTTTCAAAACGCTTAATTCTTTTCCTATTCAAATTATATACAAAGATAGAAAAGTTTAAGGTAAAAGTGCTCTGGCACCAGGTTTTCCCTGAGGTTTTTTTTTACTTTTCGTTTTTCTCAAAACATTCTCAAAACTCAAAAACTCCGAATTTTTTTAAATAATTAATTGAAATTATGAATACATCATTAACGATTATGCATAAGTTTATTTATTTTATTTTATTTAAATTGGTTTATTGAACTCCGAAATTACCTACGATTTTCCCTACTATTTCCATATAAAAAATTATCTATCACTCGATAATGATTAGGAAAATTTATTATGATTATAATAAATATATATTATACATATATAATATATTTGATTTAAAAGGTATATTTCGTATATATCTTACTTTATTTTTACTTTTCGTTATTATTGGTGCTCCCTCCGCTAGGGTTCTTCCTTTGAAAAATAGGTTAGGAAAAGGGGACTTAAAGGGTATATTTAGATTTATGTATTGTAGCCTAAATATTTTTAATTTGTTCTTCAACGTAGACTTTATAACATATTGAACTGTTAATTTAATTATTTCTATGTCTTCTTATTACAAAAATTTAACGAAAAGAACCCTCATAAATGGACGTCTACAGTCATAACAATTTGCACCTAAGTTAGCCCTAAAAAAGATCCCAAAGCTGGTAGCTCTAGTTTTCAGAATATTAACTTTAAAATCAGAAAAAAAAAGTTTGTAAAATCTGTGGCAATTTTTCTTAAATTAAAATAAATTTCGTGTCTTTAGGCTGATTTGTTTTAAATTTGGATACATCGTATTCGTAATTAAAGGTGCATTTTCCTTATATTTAAATAAGATATTTCAGTTTTAAAATGCGTTGCTTTTTTAATTTAAGCGTAATTTAAAATTTAATTTTATTAATTATTTTCTAAACATGGAAAAAGCTTTTCTTAAATTAAAGGTAATTTTTTTGTTATATTTAAAAAGATTTTTCAAACCAGATCAGACTTTAAAAAAGGAAAATAAATCCCAACAAAAGTGTATTTATGGTGGTTTGTGTTGATATTTTAAGGGGGCTTGCCTTAAATTTCGCAAAAATTTTCGTAATTCTAGAAACATTTTGATGATTTGATGTTTCTTAATTATAGAAAAGTATTTTTATAACTGTAACCTATATATATTTTTTTTAATTTTATTAAATACTAGAGTTGATTGTAAAAACTAAACAAACATATAAACATATAGTGCGAGCATCCAGGGCGATCGGAGTCTTTTTTACAATATTATATTACAATTTTGTTGGTTTATATTTGTATTGTTTATATATTGTGACTTCTCCCATTTTAATATGTAAAGTTTATAGGCAATAAAGTATTTATTTCTCTGTTTAGTTAATGAGAATTATTATGAATAATTAGTTTATATAAAGAAAATACTTTGCGGCTAAATATATATAAGAGAAATGCTTTATTTATTACTTTTATTTCTTTTACTTTAAATACAAAATACTTGTAGAAAATATATAAGAAATATATATACTGTTAAGTTTATTAAGTAATTCTTTTACTTTAAATTCACTATACTTGTAAGAAAAAAATTCGAAAACCACTTTTAAAAAGCATTCAAAACTAAATCCCATACCTATTCCAGGCCTCCATACTAAAGGGCTTTCCCACTCGCTGCTGCCCAGTGCTAACCACTCACCGAGTGCCGCGGCAGGTGCTCCACCTGAAGGCGTTCTCCGGGCGGAGAACGGGGAGGGGCTTCTACGTGGGCCAAGCTGAGCGTACGAAATCGAAAGTTACCTCTGAGTCTGAGACTGAATCTGAAGCTGAATCTCTGAATCTGACTCTGACTCTGACGCTGACGCTGGCATAATGAGGCCCATCAAGTGGCAGTTGGCTCAACCGAGCAGATCCGAGCCATCGCCGAAGCGCCGCTTAGCCCCGCTCCACCTAGCACCACCCCGTCCAGTGCAGTCCCCTTACCCCTCACCCCCCCTCGTGTGGCTCCAGCCCGCCCCAAGCGTTTGGCCATTGTAAGCGGTCTCTGTGGCAGTTTTGGCAATTACATCTGATTATACGAGGCACCCGACTCCGACTGAGACTCAGACCCCGACTCAGACTCTGCTGAGCTTAGAATCTTGGGATCTTCGGGGCGTATAAATAGCCGAGAGTGGCTGCAGTGGGGAACTAGTTAGTGCACGGCAGCGTCGGAGATGCAATCCACAACGACGACACGACGACTTGGCCTGCTCGGCCTGCTGGTGGTTCTGGGCCTCATCGCGGTCCAGGGCAAGCCCCATGGCTGGAGCGGTGGCGGTGGCTCGGGAGGCGGTTGGTCCTCTGGAGGAGGCGGCTGGTCCGGCGGCAGCGGCGGTGGCAGCAAGGTCATCATCAGTGCCTGGCCCTCATCGGGCGGTGGTGGAGGCTGGAAGAGCGGCGGCGGCGGTGGAGGTGGCTGGTCATCAGGAGGCGGCGGCGGTGGCTGGAAGAGCGGCGGCGGCGGCGGCAGCGGCGGTGGCTGGTCCTCTGGAGGCATCTCCTCTGGCTGGCCCAGTTCCGGCGGCTGGAAGTCTGGCTCTAGCGGCAGCTCCGGCTGGTCCAGCGCCTTGTCCAGTCTCTCGGGCTGGAAGTCTCAGGCTTTGTCCAGCTTGAGTGGTGGCGGAGGTGGCTGGTCCTCTGGTGGAGGAGGCGGTGGCTGGTCCTCGGGCGGCAGCGGCTGGAAGAGTGGTGGTGGAGGCGGCGGCTGGAAGAGTGGCGGCGGCGGCGGCGGCGGCTGGAAGAGTGGCGGCGGTTCAGGATGGTCATCGGGCGGCAGCTCCTCCTCGGCCTGGCCCAGCAAGATCAGCAGCGGTTGGTCCTCCGGCGGTGGCGGTGGCGGCGGCTGGAAGAGCGGCGGTGGCGGTGGCGGCGGCTGGTCGTCCTGGTAAATCCCCGTCCACATCTGGAAAACCGGCAACGAGGCGACACTAGAACTCAGCTTGTACATAACATTTCTCTGCCCTAAGCTTAACCCAATTCTTAATCACTTTTTTTTTTTTTCTTTGTTGTATGTCCAAAAGTAAATGTGAATAAATTTTACGAGAATGTAATGAATGAGAAGGTTTTTGAATCCTGGTTAGTCCTGGAACGCTCTGTGAAAAATAACTCTCCAAGGAAATAAGTCCCCCCAAACAACAAATGAAATAATTTCCCAAAACTTTGGGGTCATATTTTATAATGAAATAACTCCTCAAAAAGTTAAAGAATTCCCCAAAACTTTGGGGACTTATTTTATAATAAAATAACTCCCCAAACAATTAAAACTTTGGGGAGTTATTTTATCATGAAAATTAAAGAATTCCCAAAAACTTTGGGGACTTATTTCATAATGAAATAGCTCCCCAATTATAAAAATAAAATAACTCCCCAATCTTAAAAAAAATTACACATGTAACAATGAAAGAAGTCCCCAAAAATTTAAAAGAAATACAACAAGAACGATTTTTTGGAAGTTATTTCATTTTATGTTAGATTAATATAATAATATAATAATAAATAAAAATGAAATAAGTCCCCAAACCTGATTTTTTTGGTTACTTATTTCATTTCTGTTTCAATTGACTTTCAAAATGTTATTGGAAACCGAAGTAGGCCTGGTGCTAAGGTAACATTTCATATTCTAAATTCTCGATACGATATAGTACTCAAATTTTTTCCTTTAAAAAATTAACACTGCTCAACAACACAAGCTGAATTTACACCTTTAAAATGAGCGACGAGGCTGGTAATCCCCTGAATCTGGACACCATCACAATGATGGACGTGCTGGAGCAGGAGCAGGAACTGGAGAATGATTATACCGCTGTGCTGGGCGCCTCAGATGAAAAGTCCTGCACCTATGCCCGGGGACCTATTGGTAGGCAGGCCCTGTACTCCTGCCTCACCTGCTGCCCGGAGGCACGCTTTGACCTGACCAAGGCAGCCGGCTGTTGCCTGGCCTGTTCCTATCGCTGCCACGAGAATCACGAACTGGTGGAACTCTATACCAAGCGGAACTTTCGCTGTGATTGCCCCACAAGAAAGCTGGGCAAGTGCTGCCTGAATCCGCAACTGACTGGCGTCCAGGACGTGAATAGGGGAAATCTTTACAATCAGAATTTCCAGGGTCTGTACTGTCACTGCCGGCGTCCGTATCCGGATCCCCAGCGCACCGTTGAGGAGGTGATGCTGCAGTGTGTCATCTGCGAGGACTGGTACCATGTGCCGCACATGAAGGCGCCTGGCTTCACGGAGAGGTGGCTGGACGCGTGCAGCGAAATGATTTGTGACAGGTGTATGGATGCTGTGCCATTCCTGAAGGACTATACAGGAAAGGCCTTGCAGGAGGAGAAGTCGGAGGATGAGGAGAAGGAAATGAAAGCTGACAAGGACTCAAAGTCAAAGCAAAATGAAGACCAACTAAAGTCGAATGTAGATGGCAGCATTTCCGAGGAGGAAAGCGATACAGCAGCGGCTGAGCCCATCAGAAAGCGCCCCAAGCTGGACATTTGCTGTCGTCCCAAGCTCCTCCTCAAGGAGCACCAGGGAGCTGCTTTTTGGCCCAAGAACTGGCGCCAATTGCTTTGCCAGTGCTCCAAGTGCCTGCAGCTCTACAAAGAGCTTAACGTGGAGTTTCTGCTGGACACCGAGGACTCGGCCGAGATGTATGAAAAGCGCGGCATGAAGCTTGCCAAGGATAATTCCAGCTATGAGCAGGGCATCCGGGCTTTGGCCTCCATCGATAGGATCCGGCAAATCAATGTGATTACCGAATACAATCGCATGAAGGACAAGCTGAAGGAATATTTGCAGACATTCGTCGACGGCAAGAAGGTGGTGACCGAGGAGGACATCAATCGCTTTTTTGCCGGGATGCGGAATGAGAATAATGCATAATTGATTGGAGATTGGAGTGATTTTCCTCAACTTTTGAGTGATTTTATGTAGAAGAAATCATTGTTCAGCATAATTATTGAGCAAAAATAAATTATATTTGTTTATTTACTTATTTAATGATGGGAAATTGTTAAAACAAAGAGGTAACTTACCAAAAAACATGAGTATAAACAATATTAACTTACGTGGAGAGTATTTAGAAATTTGTTTTTAATTGTTACTTAGTGAAATTAGGGCTAAGTTTTATGTTAAATATTGGTTATTTGGAGGAATGAGAGGATTATGTTGGCTTTAGAGCCATCTGTTTATAGGAATTTAATAACAAATGGCTAAAACATTATTCAACTGCTTGCTAAGTGAGTGTAAGAAGTTCCAATAAACACAATGGAAAAATATAAGAGTCTTCCTATATCCTTGATATCTATTTAGTATACATACTAAGGCTCTATCTAGTGACAAAAAATTTAGAAAAAAAAATAACGAAACTCCATTCAAAATACTGGAGCGCCGTACGAGAACCGCAACCACCTGGCTCTGAACCCACAAAGGCGACCAGACACAAATGTACAGTCCCCGTACAACTCAGGCCACTCCAGCTACAAGGAAGCCTTGGGAAAATGTTCTATTTAAGTTATAGAGTTACCTAGAAATTTTAAGGGGAAGTCAAGGCTAACTGGGATTAAAATATATATAGGAAAAGCTACAACGAAATTTAACAGGAAAGAAGCTAACTTCGGAACGTCGAACTTTGTATATCCTTGAAGTTTACATTGAGATCATTACTTAACGATGCTTAACTTGGCTAGTCAGATGCTTGCTTGTTTTTCTGCTTGCTTGGCAAACAAATTCATGAGTTTAAATAGTTAATATAGTAACTAAGCTATATAGCATAGGAATTCTAAGGAGTTTCAATTGATATTTCATAGATAAATCATAGCTAAACTTTGCCAAAGAATTATTTAATTTCCGCATTCTTAGCATAACATTTTGTACATTCCAAAATTGCTTAATTTCCTCAAACCAAAAACAACTTTCAATATTTTTATAAAATTCATAATATTGTTTTATTGTTTTATTAGTGCACAAAAAAAAGGGGAGGGGGGAATAAAAGCAGAAGTAGTGGATTCGGATTTACAACAAAAAAAGGCAGGAAAGGATCCAGGTGTTGTCTCTATCTCTAAGCATGGGAACACGGGTCAGCATCAGCCGGAGGATAAGCTGCTTTCGGTGTGAATGGGCTGGGGGAGGGGAGAAGCTCTTTACCAGCCACCGCCGCCGTGGTGGCCACCACCTCCACCGCTGCCGCCGCCGGGACCGTACTTGCCGCCGCCACCGCCGCCGCCGCCGCCGCCATGCTTGTTGCCACCACCGCCGCCGCCATTGCCGCCCTGCCAGGACACGGAGCTGCCGCGATTACCGGCCAGGGACTTGCTGCCACCTTGACCGCCGCCATAGCCTCCCTGTCCACCGCCGCCGCCTCCATGGCCACCTTTAAAATATTTTGAAAAATGATTTAAAAATAAATATATTAATTAAGGAAAGAAGGTTACTTTAAGGAAAGGAAAGGAGGGAACATTTTGCCTCTACAAACCTTGACTGCCGCCTCCGTAGCCTCCTTGGCCACCGCCTCCTCCGCCTCCATTCTTCTGCCAGCCTCCTTGGCCGCCGCCATTACCACCTCCGCCGTTTTGCCAGCCTCCCTGGCCACCGCCGCCGCCTCCGTTCTTCTTCTGTCCATGACCACCACCGCCGCCACCACCGCCGCCGTAGCCTCCTTGGCCACCGCCACCGCCTCCATAGCCTCCTTGGCCACCGCCACCGCCGCCGCCCAGCAAGCCCGCCGAGGCAAAGGCGACCAGCAGACCGCAAACAAACACAAGGATCAGAGCGTGACGCATCTCGGGAGTATGTCCTTTGGGCACTTAAAAAAAAATACAAATAATAATTATTTCAACCGCTTTGCAACTGCTGCGTGGAGGAGGCTCGATGCCACTGATGAATTGGCCCAGAACCAGGCCAGGCTTTTATAGCTCCGCGTCGCGGAACTGATCGCACACTTCAGCTGAGTCATCCGCCGCCCAAACATCCCTCGGAATCGTTCGAGCCAGCTCCCAAAGGAAGGTTGAGAACTGCACTCCACAAAGCGAGACAATGCGAGTCTCAAGTATCAAGTACGATGGATTGGTAGCTGGTGCACTTGGCGCACTCGGCGTATACGCAATGAGCTGCTATGGGAATATCGCGTATACGCCGAGTGCGCCAAGCCAAAAGCGAAGCACTTGCAAACTGCTGAGCCATGGCTGCATCATTAATTGCCAGCCAGCACACACTCGGTGGCTTGAAACGCCTAGCAATTTGTCTTGCAAGCGAAATAATTTAAGAATATTAAATAATGTTTGAGGCAACTATGTGCTCGATGTGTCTGTAGAATTTGTTGCTGCTTAGTTATTATTTTAATTTTAATTTTAAAGTGTGGCAATTTATGAACTTTGTCAGAATAAATTGTGAAGAATAAATGGGAAATTGAAAAGATTTATTGAATGAACAGAAGTTGCGAATAAATCATTTACAAATTTTGATTACAAAATTGTTCTAGAGAAACTTTCTAGAGAGAGATCTTAAATTATTATACAAACTTTACTCTAACTCATCAAGAGCAGAGCATTCGTTTAAGGTTAATAAACAAATCATTTTCCAATCATTTTCATTTCATATTTTATGCTTATTTTTCGGTTTTCGTTTCTCGTTTCTCGTTCCACGCTTATTGCCTTGCAATATTTGCGGCAATTAATCTTCATTTATACAGCAGCCGGCGAGCTGAATTGAAAATTGGTAAATGCTTGAGACACGACTCCGCTGCACACACAACACACACTCTCACACATACACCCAGGCAAACACTAGTTCAATGTCAATTACCATGCAAACATGGCTATATTCATGCTCAAGTGCATTACTTACCATAAATTTCATCAACCGGTGGCGGTTTCTAATGTGTCTTACAGACAGACATATATCTTTACATATATACATATATCCATATGGTATTATGCAGCTTCTTCAGAGCCAAGAACACAGGCTGACCTCTGTCAATTGAGGGGTGGAAAATCTAACAGAATACAGAGGAAAAGTTACAGTTTTTCCAGGTTTAAATGGGAGGACAAAAGTGTCTATAAGGTCCATCAAATTATGAAATAATATGTTATTGTTTGGTGTTTAATTTAAGTAACTTAATAACAAAATGTACTAATAGTGTTATTTAGTATTTTATATATAATATATATAGAGATATATCTTTATGTAAATACTATATAGCAATGAAGGGGAAGCAAACCTGGCAGAAAAGAGAGAAAAAATGCTAGAGCTTTTTCATAATACATATATAATTGTTTGGTGTTTACTTTAAGATACTTAATAAAAAAATATATTATATTATATACATTATACAAACAGACATATATCTTTATATATATACACTGTATAAGCATATTTTTTAGAGCCAAGAACACAGGCTGACCTTTGCCAATAAAGCAGAGGAAACCCTAACAGAATACAGAGGAAAAGTTACAGTTTTTCCTGATATAAATGATATTACAAAGTTAACTTCTAGTTATAGAAAATATGTAAATAATATGTAATGGTTTGGTGTTTACCTAAAGTAAGCTAATCGAAAATTAACTAAGAAAGTGTAAAAGGAAAAGTTACAGTTTTTCCAGGTTTCCGGGGGTCTTCTAGTTACGAGCCCGAAATTTTAGCCTATTTTCAGAAATTAATTGTGAGGAAATTGTACAAGATAATTATATATTTTTTTTTGTATGGGTTTTGTTCATGTTTAAACTTAACAAAATAAATAGTTTGTAATGTGTATAGCGAATCATTCGTTTTTGATAAGGTGTGAAAGTAGTGTTGTAAATATATTTATTATAAACCCATCTCCAAGTCATATATATATTTCTTTATATATCCTTCACTTCCCGCTGAAGCTCAAACCTCTCCAATATATCTCTCACATATACCCCTCGACAGCCACTGTGTCCCGCCACGATGATCTCTGATGAACTCCAGTGTCGCCTCGGCGGCACCTTGGGCACCTCATCATCGGCAGATGCCACGCTGTTCCACAATCATTTGCAAAATCCATAAAATATTAATAATTGCGCTGGCACACTCAATGTGCGCTCGGTCTCAGAATGTTAATTGCTAACGATCTATAAATGCAAAGATCGGGGCCCGGTACACAAAATGCACATTTATGCGGCAAACTAATCGTAAAAATGGAAAATAAATGCAGCACGCAAAAGGCTTAATTTATGCAGTTAACAATCTGTAGAGGAACTTGAGGAAAATAAAGAAAAACTAAAAATTAAATAAACAAACAAGCCATCAGAATATGTATAATATATGTATGCAGTTTTATTATTATTTTTTGTGTTTACAAAAAAGAGTATTTTAACCAAAAAAAAAGGGTTTGTATATAATCTACGTATAGTGGGAACTTGTAAAAAAAACATATTTATGTTACAAAATCAAACGTGTGAACCAGAGAGAGGGTTTGAGGTTGGGATTGGGTTGGGTAGCGGGTGCTGGGAGCGTGATCTGGGGTTTCCAGAGATGGAACAGGGATCTGGTTGGGTTCTGGGTATGTTCTAGGACGTGTTCCTTTACCACCAGCCACTGTTGGAGCCGGAACTGGACCAACCATTGTTCCAGCCGGAGTTGCCACCTCCCCAGCCGGAGTTGCCACTGCTCCAGCCAGAGTTGCCACTTCTCCAGCCCGAGTTACCACTGCTCCAGCCAGAGTTGCCACCCCAACCGGAATTGCCACCCCATCCCGAGTTGCCACCGCTCCATCCGCCACCTCCGCCAATCCTGATGACCTTGATCACCTGCGGCTGCGAGGACCAGCCGCTATTCCAGCCTCCGCCGCTATTCCAGCCCCCGCCGCTGCTTCCGCCCCAGGGACTCGATCCCCAGCCGGAGGAGCTGCGCACAACGCCTGCGGAAACGCAGGCCACCAAAGCGCAGAGTACCAGGAACACCTTCATCTTGTAGTTTCCTTTGAGTATTGTGTTGAATGTGAGTCCTGGATTGATCCTGATTCTGGCAAACTTGATCCGCGATCCTACGATTTCCGCTGTCCGTCTCCAAGTGTGGCACTCGAATGCTGTCCACTGGATAGCCGCTTGCTATTTATTGCAAAAATCTGAAACTGAAACTGAAACTAAAACAAACTGAAATGCGTGGCCCAGACGACAGATCTCGTCTCTGGCTCCCAGCTTCGGGCAACGGGGCGGGGCAAGTCGAGAATCCACAAAATAAATCTCGCTCCAGCGGCGGGTGGCTGGGCCAGGTAATTGCAGTTTATTAAACCACTTTGAGCGTCCGATTCTTGACCAGGGTCAACCGCTTTACAAGATGCCACAAAGCAGAAGCAGAAGCAGCAGAAGCTGCACTCCCCGTGAGCTGGGTAGCCAGCGGAGGCAGCCAACCATGTGGCCGAGTTGCAAAATTCGTACATAACTCACACGCTTGATGGATCATTTCCTCGCTGAAGCTGATGCGGTTGCGGCGGCTGCAGAAACTGCCCCAGAAGTGCACTGGGAAAAAGTTAGAGGAAGCTGCGCCTTTTCAAGTATTTTAAAATAAGGGATTTACTCTTAGAAAGAAGTTTCTTGCAATTAATTTTAGGGCTGCAATTTAAAAGGATTTAAAAATGAACAACATCTCTTTTAAAATTAATTACTTACCATTCGATTCTTTAAGTATTAATTACTTACCATTATATCCCCCCTTTTTTCCAGTGCTTTTGGCTTAAGCCACAAATTTAGCCAACGAGATCTCGGGCTGGGAATTATGGCCTGTGAGTCATTTGTCAAGTTGGCAGTTTAAGCTGCGAATGGAGACACTTGCAGATGCAGATGGAGGTGGAAATGCAGATGGAGATGGAGGTGGAGATGGAGGTGGAGCTGCAGCTGGAGATGTGGATGGAGGTGTGAATCTCAGGTGAAGGGGTTTAGTAGTAGAGGCTGTGGCACAGTGGAGAGATCAGGTATAAAAGAGGTAACTGGATACCGGCAATGACATTTCCTGAACGTGAAGGACAAGGGAAGGACCCTGACAGATCAGCTTGATGGCTGCATAATTAACACAAAAATAATAATCATTTTCATATGAAATTATAAGCTTTGTAATGTAATATTATTACAGCAAAACTAGCTCACAAAATGCCAGGTAAAAACAGAGAACCTGAACCCCATCAATCTCTCTAGCATCTCATATAAATTAACATCGATATCGAAATCAACTTTCCAACCATAAAGATGCAAATCCAGCTAGGACATCTGGTACATTAAAGACTTAAGTCTACATATTCATAAACGATCCACATGAAATCATCGATATATTCTCCCCCGAACAACATTCTCCAGCTCATGCGGCTGACCTTAGGAGCTGACATCCCGTCCCATTTCCAATATATATATATGCCAATATCCGGCCAGGTCCCACTGTACCTGGCGCCCGCCAGTCAGTCAGATAATTGTCAACGGAAAAAAACAAGTCAGAGTCAACAGTCAAGTCACATCTCTGAGCTTGTTGTGGCGACATCGCGACCTCTTTTCCGCAGGTTATTTATCTTTCGGAGTGCGTCTAAGGCGTATCATAGTTTCCTAGGTGACGGGGTTTTTTTTTTGTGGGTAATCCTGGTATTTGGAATGTTTAGTAAGAGAGCTTTATCAAAGGTAAATTAAATAAATTCAGGGGCTTTCCGAAGATCCAAATATCTGCTTTAAAAAGTCAAGGCTTCAGACTTACATTTGATTTAAAACTTAATTAGCAATTAAAAGCTTTTTGAATGTTTAATAAGATAACAGTTTAGTAAAGAATAATTTGAAAAAAATAATGAAACTCCTAGCAAAATACTGAAGCGTCGTAAGAGAACTGCAACCACCTGGCTTCGAACCTGCTAAGGTAACCAGACAGCAGTGTACCTCCTTACATCTCAGGCCACTCCAGCTACATGAAAACCCGGGAAAAAATTGTCAATTTGAATCACAGGGTTACCTAGAAATTTTAAGGGGAAATCAAGGCTAACTGGGATCAAAATATATAAGAAAATATAACCAAATACTTTAAAGGTATAACTAAAACCTAAACTAATGAAAAAAAACCTAGTGCAACTGCTCCACTTAAGCTGTTCCAATAAATGTCGAAGCCTTTTTTTTAATTTTTTATGTTTGCTATTAAATAGGAATCAAATTAATGTATTAATAGGAAATTGAACTTTGCTATATCCTATGTCAAATAAAATATATACAAATATTTAACAAATAAATAAAAACCGCAAGCAAAGCGCTATTTGAACGCTTGAGTTATTCTAGCAATATCTGCTTTGTGTTCAATCGATCTGAAAATTGGTATACTAAGCCTATATTTGGTGATAAATAAATAGAAAAAAAAATAAGATCCATTCAAAATACTGAAGCGCCGTACGAGAACCGCAACCACCTGGCTCTGAACCCACAAAGGCGACCAGACACAAATGTACAGTCTCCGTACAACTCAGGCCACTCCAGCTACAAGGAAGCCTTGGGAAAATGTTCTATTTAAGTTATAGAGTTACCTGGAAATTTTAAGGGGAAGTCATGACTAACTGGGATCGAAAAGTACATCCTTTTCTCTGATCGAATACCCTGTAAAGCCAAAACTCGTGGCTTTTGAGTTCAAAGGAAGAATTAAGCGGCTTGCAGACGCTTTAATTCAACTCAATATACATTTCTATATATATTTAATATATTATAATTTTTACCATATTTGTTTATATCTATAATAGTTTATTGTTATTTTCATTCGGGGGGATAAGTAACAGTGTGTGTGCAGGCCTTCCTTGTCTCATCAAGTCCCTCGGTATCAATATCACATTGCCTTGTGCCTTGTGGCCTCATCTCATCTCATCTACAGTGCAAATTGGGCGCCTTACTTTATGACTTTATATAAATATATATATATATATATATATCGGAAGGGAACAGCAAACCGATAAAACAAAAGAATAAAACAATATCCAAAGCCGAAACTTTAGCCAAGACCAAACAGGGAACCCGACTTGGCCGTGGTCGTGGTGATCGGCTGGGCGGTGGTGCTCGCGGTGGCATTGGGACACCCGCCGCAGTCCTCCAGGTGGGACGAACGCACAATGGAGGCATGGATGCCGAAGGGCGAGGTGGCGCTGACCTCCAGGAAGAAGTTGCCCTTGAGGTTGCGCGGCGCCGCATATCCCATGGGCACCTCGTCGCCGGAGCAGCGGAAGTCGCGCAGGCGACTCAGCGAGCTGCAGCGAGTGGCCAGGAAGTTGCGCTCATTCCCCGGATACACGGTCTCCGCGTAGTACTGCCAGGACCTGGCATGGGCACACACCACAGAGAAGCAGCCCGCCGGCAGCGGATCCAGTCCGCCCGGATAGAAGTCCGCATCGCCGAGGGGATCCCGCTTGCCCAGCACTCCGGGATTGCTGTGGATCACATCGATGAACTCGGCATCGCCGCGCAGCAGGCCGGACAGCACCTCGCCCTCGTTGAAGCAGGGCTTGGCGGGATCCAGCCCGGTGATCCTCGGTATGGTCTGGCCGGTGAGGCGTTGCAGGTGCCGCCCGGCGGAGCCCACAATGTGAGCGCCCAGACTGTGGCCAATCAGATGGATATTCGACACGGGCATCAGGTCGAGGAGCTTCACCAGGCCCAAAGCTATATTCTCGCCGATCTCCTCGGTGTTGAAGGCGGACCAGGTGTACAGGGTGTCCACAAATCGAGCAGCATCCACGGCCTTAAATTTCATTTAAATCATATTAAAATATATATTAAAATATTAAACATTAAACTTGGCTTATAGAATACGGAATGCATTGGCCTTCAACTTGAATTTGTTTTACAAATTATATTTCTTTGTATTTTTCCCTGGAACTGGGTTTGTTTTTTTGTTAAATTTTGAAGTCATGACTCTTAGTTTTTGTTTTTTCTTTGTGGTTAATAATAAACTTAAGCTGCTTACTAGAATTTTAAGTAAAAAGCAGCTTCTTTCATATTATAAGTCTGTCTTCCTTATTTAAAACCTAATCAGTTAAGTATATTAAGTTAATTTATACCTAAACCTTATCAGTTTAATATATATATTTTAAATTAATTACATCTTTTATTATTTCTTATTATCATTTGTTGATCAAAATAATCTTTACACTCACCACGAAATTAACATCACCCCGACAATTGTAGGCCTTCGAGAAGACATCGATGGTATCGGAACCATTCACCGTGGTGGTCCAGCCCGTGGCCAGGATGACCACCTTCTTCTTGGGATCGAACAGAGGACTCTTCCACATGGCCTCCGGGCTGGTCAGCGGAAAATTGGTCTTGGTGCAGGCCGTTCGCAGCTGAAAGTTCATCAGCTTGATGTCTGGCGTGAACTTGGACTTGATTTTGTTGGAGGCCAAGGCCTGGGAGCCTGCCAAACATTAGTGATTATAATTAATAATAGGAAAATAATAGTAAAAGATAATCACTCACAAATCACACTCAGCGAGCTGGAGACAAACTCAAAGGGATAGCCGGCTATGAGCTGCTTGGAGCCATCGAGCAGTCCCTGGGGCGTCGGCAGCATGCTGGGATCCACAATGCTGGTGCCCACGGTGCCAATGGAATCGATCACATCCGGCAGCGTCCACTCGATGGCCGCCAGCGGCGAGAGCAGCTGCAGCAGCTGGAGGACCAACAGGAGCTGCCTGGCCAGCACTTTCTTCCCACTTGGCTCACCCATTCTGGACAAGATCGCGACGCTAACTGAGTGCCGGAAGCCCGGTGACAAGGCTATTTATAGCCTCCCCAAAGGGAGGCGACAGCCTTATATATATATAGACTTGTATATATGTATGTACTCGCTTACGATTCCGCTCGGCTGTGACCATATCGATGTGGTTCCGATCAGATAAGGTGCACTTGTCACTTAATTAGTTTCCATTCCGATCGCGGCGCCCCTCGGAATGGGAATCAGATTCGGGCGTCAGAGCAATGCGCTAGCTGAGATTCTGAGCTATCTTCCAGCTGGGATTCTAGGTGGGATTCTAGGTGGGATTCTAGGTGAGATTCTGATTGAGATGCCGCCACAGATAACGAGACCCCAGCGAACTGCACTCGCATGTCGCTGGCTCATCTGCATATATTTCAATTCAAATCGAGGCGCATTAAGTCTGAGGTTGTAGAAATCTATAATGCCCGGTTATATAGTTTCCAGTCAGTCGAAGGGAATTACACTCTAAGGTAAGACACATGTATAGGAATATATAAGAAATGTAAAGGTAACTTTGAAACACAATATTTGTTTAGCTTTTACAGCCCAAAATAGACTCTTTTTAACCCTCTGCCAATCACAAGAAATCCATGACAATGCGATCTTAAAAAATTCCCCTTCTGCTAGCTAGTTTCCCCAAGTTAAGAGCCAAGATTATAGACAATATGCGAACTATATACTCTCTTAATTGTCTATAAGCAATAAGAATACTGCGAACTTTAAACACAGTTCTATTGATCTGAAAATTGGTGTACTTATACTATATTTAGTGATACGTAAATAGAAAATAAAGGGCCTAAGAGAAACGGAAAGGTATTCCTATGTCCTATATAACATAAAATATATAAAAATATTCTACAAATCAATAAATACCGGAAGCGGAAATGTATTAGAACACTTGAGTAAGAAAGAGCAAATCTCATGAACCATTTAAGTTTAGTATTTTGGCAATATCTGCTTTGTGACCTTAAACACAGTTCAAATGATTTGTAAATCGGTATACTAAGCCTCTATTTAGTGATAAATAAATACAAAAAAAAAAGAAACTCCATTCAAAATACTGAAGCGCCGTACGAACACCGCAACCACCTGGCTCTGAACCCACAAAGGCGACCAGACACAAATGTACAGTCCCCGTACAACTCAGGCCACTCCAGCTACAAGGAAGCCCTGGGAAAATGTTCTATTTAAGTTATAGAGTTACCTGGAAATTTTAAGGGGAAGTCAAGGCTAACCAGGATCGAAAAGTATAACCCTTTCTCTCATCTAGTACCCATTAGAAGGAAATAATTCTCCAAAGTTTGGTTTATTGTGAGATATTAAGGAATATATAAGATATAAAAGCAAATACATTTTAGTTTGTGTTTACTTTACATTTACTTACTTATATGTTTTGCTCGTACTGCCCAAAATAGACTCGTTTTAATCTCTCGCCAAACACGAGAAATCCATGACACTGTGATCTTGGAATTCCCGCTGCTGGCTGCTTCCCCTAATCTCTCCCAGGGGTCATCTGTAATTGATTATGGAACACTAAGCAACGCATAATTTTATTAGATTTTATTTAATTTTTTTTTGCGTTTGGATTTGTAACAAAACTTCCTCAGTTGAATGGCAAGGCCGGTGTCCCCCTGCCTGGGGCAGTGTATCATGGAAGTACACTGGAATTATATACCAGTTTCTGTATTTCTTATTAATATAATAATATTCATAAATTTGTATTTATTACTATAAAATATAAAAGAACATCTGTTTTAATAATAAATAATATTATTTGAAGACATTAAACGTAATAAAGGGGTCTCGTTTTAGTCTATAAGCTTTTCTATTTTAGATTTTGTATTATTATTATAATATTAGTATTGGTATGTAGTTATTTTGTAGCCCAGTAATTAATGAATTTGTACTGTAATTGTCAAGATTACAACCATATTTATGGTAATAACAAGAAGTCCTTTACAGCTGCAACAAATTGTACAACAAAAAATTGTTAAGTCAGCATTTTGTTATTATAGTTATTAAAATTTTCAATATGTGAAACATGTAGAATAATTAAAAAAGGTCCATATATTTAATAAATTACTGAATAATAAATAATAAGAAAACGAAAATGCCATCTTAAATGCATTAGAGATGCTCGTCTAGCTATACACACTAAAATGTATTTATTTAATGATCCCTGCAGGCAGCATTCGATTTTTATATCATATATATTCTTTTATATTTTAGTATGCTTTTTTTCTATTTTTTTATCACTAAGAATAGCTTAAGTATCCCTATTTTTATACCTTTGCAGGGTTTTATAATTTTAGTCAGAAGTTTGCAACGCAGTGAAGGAGACATTTCTGACCCTATAAAGTTGATAAATATATATAGTATATTTATAGTACAGTTTATTATCATTACGTTTCCTTTTTAATAAAATATCGTTATTTTACCTGTGTTAAAAATACAAATATATACAAATACCATTTTATTCTTGTAAAATTGTCTTCTTTTAATAAAATGTATATATATTCATATCAAATATATATAATATATCCCTCCTACTTCTTTTTTCTCCCAGTGCTGGGCCAAATCGCACGTAAATAACATCAAACCTGCTGCTGGTTACGACAACCGAGCCATATTAATGCGGAATCACTACTCACTGCTCATTCCGTATTCCCCGATCCGATCTCCGATCTCGGATCTCGGATCCTCGAGCCATTGTCATGCCGTTGACGTGCTCTGGACTATTTTTTGTGGGCCCCTAAAGACGTCACCAGAGAATTAAGTTATCTCTCTCTCGGGGTTGACATCAGCGGCGGGCTTAAGGGATTTCTCACACAAATCACGATTTTTGTTGACCGGAAAAGAGGGGTAAGCGGAGGCTTGGCCCACCCAAAAAGGCATCGCTTTGGCCTTGAAATTATCGGGGAAATACCCATTGCCAGGGGATTTGTCATCAAGAGACGGAATTTAATATTTATAAATTATTTTATTAAAGTTTTTGGACCGCAAACAAACTCTCTTTGATCAATCACAGATGCCGCACTCGCTGTTCGATTGGGTAAATGTCCCCAAATCGGCATCCTGGCCATACGGCTCCTCTCCATTGGCCCCCACATAGTACAGTCCCAGCTCCGTGGGACTGGCGGCATAGCCCATCACTGTCCTCGTCTCCCGGCAGTACCGCCCGACGAGGAGCTCCGCATAACGATCACAGCGCCTGCCCAGGAAATCCCGCTCATTCGAGGGATACACACTCTCCGCATAATAGTCCACGGCTCGCTGATGGGAGCACGGAATGGCCTCCAGGCCAGTGCAGCCGCTCTTGAAGGGAATCCGACCCTGGACAAAGAAGTCAGCATCGCCGGCTCGCTTCGAGGAGCCCAATATGCCAGGATTCGAGTGAATAATGTCCACGAAGCGGGCGTCGCCACTTCGCAGACCCTCCAGATCGTTGCCATCGTAGAAGCAGGGATTCGCCGGATCCAGACCCGTCAAGCGCTTCAGGATCCTGCCCCTCGACAGCTGCCTGTAGTTCCTGCCCGTGGAGCCCGCAATCTGGGCGCCCAGACTGTGGCCCACAATGTGCAGCTGCTCGGTCACATAGCTGGCATTCAGGCGGAGCAGAGCCCGGGCCACATAGAGGCCAATGGCCTCCGTGTTCAACGCTGACCAGGAGTACAAAGTGTCCACAAAGTTGGCCGCATCCAGAATCTTTGGGGATTCATCAAGTAATGATTAATCTTGATTAATCTTCAACTGCTTAAAACTCACTAGAATATTGGTATCGTTGCGACAGGCATAGGCCTTGGCCACGGGTCCACTGTTGGAGCTATTGATGCTCGTCCGCCAGCCGGTGATGAACAGCACCGTGGGCAGGTGCGGCCTGAAGCCGGGTGTTGTGAACAGATCCTCCGCCTGATCGAGCCGAATGCTCGTGTTCCGGCAATCGTTCTCGGTGCGCAGCAGAAAGGACATCTGGGACACGTCCGGCACGAGCTTGGACCTAACCACACCGAGATCCACAATGGTGCTGCAGATGTAGTTGAGCGTGGAGAAGGCAATGTCCAGGGGCAGGCCAATGACTAACTGCCGCAGCTGATCCTGCAGGCGATCGGTGAGATCGGAACGGATTTTTAGATCGTTAAGAATGGCGCTCTGGAATCTGCTGACAGTCGAAGCTTCGTCAAAGTTGGAGGCTTCCGATGCAAAGGGTTTGGTTTTGGTGGCTAACCAGGGACACTTGCAGTCACAAGATGGCTCTAAGCTGGCTTGATAGGTTCTCAAGGAGGAAACTGCAGAGGAATCTGAGGAGATATCAGCCTGAGAATTGTTTTGATAGGAAGCTGTAGTAATTTCTATTCCTTTGTTATTTAAATAAGTAGCATTGTTTGCCTTTAAAAGTTTTGAAATTGATAAACTCAGCTCGTTAAGGTTACGAGATTTGGGGTATCCTTGATATCCTTGATACCCTACATTCCCTGGGTTTTCTGAGCCATTTTGAGCAACACAATCCACAAGGAGCACTGCCAGTAGAAGCTCTGCCAGGAGCCCCAATAAACCCATGATAATCAGCTTAAACACACTGGAAAAAATGACACCCTGGCCAGACCTTTTATATGTGCAAGAATCCAGACATTTCCAGACATTTCTTACTATACATTTCTTACCAGACATTTTTTTTACCACACATTATTTTCCCCATTTCGAAACAATATTTATGACCTCTTCAAAGATATAGAGACTTTGTGTTCTAGGGCACGACGCCACGATATCGCCCGATTTCGTGATTGCCCGACGGCACGATCTATATAATATATATCGCTTGCAAAACTCCAGGTAGCAGAAGCTATAGACCAGACCTGAAATCCAGCGATCCAGTAATCTGGAAAGCGGTGGGCGGCAGACATTGGCAATCGCATAATTTCCAAGCGAAAATATTTTTGCGTTAGGAAATGCTGCTACGCGATGCACTGGGAGAAATAGAGACAATAAACTAGTTTAACTGAAAGCTTAATATACTTATGGGAATTAAAATATAACCAAATACCTTAAAGCAGAATCCTCAACAGGAATAAAAAGGTTTTTAAGCTTGACACAAGTTATATAAATTCCGCACATTTCGCAATAAATAACCATAATTTCTTAATAATTATATTGAAACTTTTAGCAATTACACAAAAGCTTATTGTTTATTTTATATATTTCAGACTTATTTCTTTTTTGCTTTTGAGTTTATTATAAAATATTAAATTCTTTGAATAACTCAAATATATTTTCAGTAATATATTTGTACATATATAGAATTCCAAATGATTTATTCTTAATGTTTATTCATCTTTTGAATATTCTTTAAACTATTACAAATTTGTCTTAAAATTAAAAGAATAGAAGTAACTGTTTTTTTTTAAAGATTGTATATTTCTTGCTGTGTACTTTATTCCCAAAACTGAAAACTGAAAAAAATTGCCAAAATGCGAATCGCCTAATAACTACTTTGCTTCGCTTCCAATTACCCATTCTGCAACTCACCGCCCCCGCCATCCAGAAAGCCAAAAGCGAAGCGAAAAAGGAAGCAAATTTTAACAGGCAGACATTTTTTATACACTTTTCAAAACTATCTAAGGGATTTTTATAAAAAAAAAATTGAAGATTATTTTGAAATAAGTTAAAATACAAAGATACGAAGATACTCTTTCCTTAAACTATCTATGTAATAATAACACCGATTTTTGATAAATGTGTTCTAATTTATAAGTTATAAGAGTTTTTTATAGTTTTTTGTTTATGTTTTTTTGTGTAAGTTTAAGTTTGTAAGATGTTTCTGGAAGTATGGCACCAAACAATCTTTAAAGGTTAAAATCCATATTTTTGTTAAACAATTTAACATTAATGTTAAAATCGTTAATAATCAATCAAAACCTTGTTTTTGATGTTGGTGTTAATTTTTTTATGAGAACAAACCCTCTACATTTATAATTTTTAAGCCTCTTATTTATGTTTTTGTATCTATGGTATTTAAAATTATTTTAAAGTATTATCAAATTAATTTATAATACAAAAAGGCTACGATTTCGGACTATTTTTAAAACCTAAGTAAATATTTTTAATGTATTTCACTTAATATTATTATAACTTACAATAAAATGGTTTCTTAATAACAAAACTACATTTTGCAGACTGTTTCTAGGTCCTTAAGTAATGTGTTTAATATATTGCTTTTTAATATATTAATAACTTCCTACAAAAGTTTTTTTATAACAGTTATAAAATCTAAATTTTCTACAAAGAAAAATTATATGTTGCTAAGCTAATTAACTTCAGTGTTTCTGTTTACTATAATTTTTATATGATTGGAATATTAGAAATTTCTATATTAACTTTAAATAATAAATAAGACATTAATAATAATAAAAGACATTTCATTATTCTTATATATATTTTTTAAGTTTCAAGTGCATATTTAATCCGGCTCGAAGGACCAATGGCTGCAGGGAAAGTTAATTAAACTTAAGTTATAAAACCAACAAAAATCAATCTTAGCAAAGAACAACTTAAAACCTTTATTCATATTTAATGTTCTTTCATTTCTTTGTATATTCAAGCGTAGCATACCCCCTGCTAGGGTATACAAATCGCAAAACAAAACAAACGGCGCTATTACATTGGTAATTTGTGTGCCCCACTGCCCGGGTTGAATTGCTGTTGTTGCCGATCGCTGATGTTGCTGCTGTAAATGATGGATGGGTTGCGTGCCGCCAACCTGAAGAACCGAACAACCGAACTGAGTAACTGAGCAAATGAATAACTGAATAACTGAGTATCTTAGTATCCAAGTAACTGAGCAACTGAGGAGCAACTTGGCAATTGAACAGCAGCTAGCCAGGTAATATAGGCGGCAAACACGGCAATTTAGCTGTGCGAAAAGTGTAAGTGCGAGTGCCGGCAGTTGGGCTGGATTCGCAAATTAATAACCAGTCACCTAATTATATCTACTTATCGCACAAGTTGCCCTCAAAAAAGTAAGGGTTTGCTAAGCTATTATAAGAAATTCAAGGAGATATATGGAGCTTCTTTGAGTGTTATCAAAAATAAATCAATTTAAATTAACTATTTTAGGGACTGACAAGAGATTTGATTTAGAGGGAAAATTATAAGTGAGAATTCGATTTTAAGGGGGAAAATATTTATTTACTTTATGTTATATATCCGAATTGTAAATATAGCAATAAAAAATTAAGGTAAGTGTGCTCGTAAGCCTTCGACTTGATTCCATTTTAAAATGTTTGCTTAGAAAATTCTTAGTAATTAGAGTGCATTATTTTGGCGTTTAAAAATATCAATACTAGAAAATAATATACAAGTTAGCATATATAGAAATACGAATTTTCTACTTGAATCATGTTAATTAATTATTAATTTTAAGCTGTGTAAAAGAGTTAAACTGAATTTATTATGATGTAAAATCTGAAATAATGCACTAAATAATCATAAGCTATTTTTATACAAAGTTCTGTGTAATGTTAAACAACAATTTCTTACTCTAAATTAATCTATTTAATATTATCACAACTTAATATAAAATTTCTTCGCTTTAAAAAATTTAAAGTTTCTTCATATTCACATAATTTCCAAGCCCTTAATTCATGTTTTTGTACATATGTTACTTAGTATTATTAAAACTCATTAAAAAATGAGTTTATAACACAGAAACACTACATTCTAGTATTATTATATATAAGCCCTAAATAAATATTTTTAATATGAACTATTTATTCTTATTAAAACTTAGAAAATCATTTTATAAGAACAAAAGCCCTACATTTATAATTTTATCTTAATTAGTGTTTTATACTTAAAATTAGTAAAACGTAATATAAAATTTATTTATAACTTATTAAAAAATGAAATTTAATATAAAAACGAAATGTTGTTGGATTATTTAAATTAATTAATATTTTGTATATGTGCTATTTATTCTTATTAAAACTTTTTAAGAAATTATTTTATAATAACAAAAATCCTACCTTTTGTACATTTTTAAGCCCTTAAAAATATGCTTTTTATATATTTTACTTAAAGATTATTATAATGTATTATGAAATTAATTTATTATTTCTAAGCCCTAAATTAATTATTTTAAATGTATTATATTTTTTATTCCTTTTATTATTCTTTATATTATTATAACATATTATAAAATGATTTTATAATAATAAAAACTAACAGTATACGACTTTATCAAAGTCCTAAATTAATGTTTTTTCTACATGTTACTAATATTTTTACAACTTCTTACAAATTGTTTAAATAACAGTTAAAAATCTGAATTGTCGCTTAATGAATTTTTTCCTATATCTTTAATTATTAAGTACTACAACTTATTATATATGTTAACATATATTATATATGTTATTTAATTTCCCCCAAAGGGCATCCCATATTCGCTGTCGGAAACCCAACTTCGTGTGTAATTTTTGGCAAATTATTCGCACATTTCGCGTTACACTGATGGCGGGCACTGTCGACAATCAGCAGGTGTTTGTACGTACATGCTCGCACAGCGTTTGCTGTTTTGTTTCGCTTTTCCACCTTTTGCAATCTTCCCCCGGGGGACTCCCCCCATATTTCTGGACAGGAGCAGGCGCCCGAGTGTGTCAGGCGCACGCGCAGCCTGCTGTCGAATGGGGAATGGAGAATGGAATGGAATGGAGAGTACTATAATAGCCAGGTATAAACTTAGGTATATACTCAGCTATATAGTCAGATATATACTGAGATATATACTCAGCTATATACCCAGATATATACTCAGCTCTGTATGCCGGCGATCAAGCGCGGAGTCTCCGCGGACGGACTCTCCGCTCTGATGGCTTTTGAGCTTTTTAATTGCCGAGAGTCTCATGAAATCGAAAATCACTCAGATTGCTCTATATATATTACAGACTAGACTAGATAATGGCTCTTGGTTATGGCCTTATGTAAGTGTGTTGGGAGCTTAAAGCAATTTGGGAGTATTTTTTATCACAGTTTTGTAATTAAGAGAATAAATTCAATTGGAAAAATTGTATTAATTTAAACTGAAAGTTGTAGAGAAGTTTAGAATCTTTAAGATAAGTATTTTCCGTAATTAAACCTTAAAAATATATTCAATAAAAATTAGTAGGTTCAGTCTTGGGTAGCGTTTTATGTAAGTAAAGTAGGTTAAAAGTTTAAAGCAATTCGGGAATGAGTTGTACAAGTTTTTTTATTAAAAGAATAAATTAAATTGGAGAAATCGAGTTAATTTTAACTAAAAGTAACAGAGAACAGTTGAAGAAATTATTTTCTGTAATTTAACCATTAAAATATATTTTAAAATTATTAGTTTCCGGCTTAGTACTTAGGCCATATGTTAGGTTAGTCCTTAAATTAAGAGTTTAAAGCAATTTATTAATTAAAAAAATAAATTAAAATGGAAATATTATATTATTTTAACTACAAATTTTTAAGAATCTTTAAAGAAAGTTTTTTCAGTAATTTAATCTTAAAATTGTATTTAAAAATTAGTAGTTTCAGGCTTGGGTATGGTTTTAGTAAGTAAGTTAAGAGTTTAAGGCAATTTTGTAATTAAAAGAATACATTAAGGGGGAAAATCGTATAAATTTGAACGCGAATTTCCAGAGAATTTTTAAAGGAAGAATTTCCTGTATTGAACCTTAAAAATATATTCAAAAATTAGTAGTGTCAGTCTTTCAGTTTTTTCGAAAGTAAGAAAAGATTTGAGAGTACTTTTTATCAAAAAAATCATTTAAAATGGGAAAATAGTATTCATTTGAATACCATCTTCTAGAGAATCTTAAAAGAAAGTTTTTTCTGTAATTTATCTTTAAAAATATATTTATAACTTATTTTGTTTTAGTCTTGGGTATGGCTTTATGTAAGTAAGTGAAGAGCTTAAAGAAATTTTAATACAATTTTGTAGTTACAAAAATAGTTTAAATTAGGAAAATCGTAATAATTTCAACTAAGAATCTTTAGAGAAAATCCCATATATTAAAACTATATTGAAAGTGATTAATTAAGGTTGCATCTAACTTATATTGAAATGTATAAGTATATTCTTTTATATTTATCTTCCTTCTTTACTATCTGCCTCTTCACTGGCCTTATGACTTCCCCTTAACCCCTCCCACTTGGCTGCAATTTTTGAGCCTCTGTTTTTTTTTTGTTTTTTGCACAATGAACCTCCTCTCACTGCATTGTTCGGGCCAAGAGCAACTTGTTGCCACTGTGGTAGGTGTGTGCACAGGTGGGCCTCGAGGGCTGGCCAGTAGTATGTTTGCCATTCTATTTCCAATCTTTGCTGTTGATAAACCCAATTAGTTGGTCTGTGCCAAACGCGTCGGCTTTCGGCTTACGCATCGTGGTCTCTGTGCGTCGTCTGTCTGCTGGCCCGCTGGCAAGGGGTCCCCGGGTTAAGGCCCGCAGGGATGCCACTAAAAATGACGCAATTTATAAACCAAATGTTAAAACTAAGCCGGCGAGAACTGGCCGCATTGAAAACATCAAAAAATTGATGGGAGAAGACGAAAATTATTACGTATACGCACCGTCGACGTCGACGTAATGCGGAGTAAGTGCAGCAAATTATCAGCTGCAAAGCGAGGCGGCGGCGGCGGCGGCAGATGTCCGTTGCAACATTTTTGTTGTTATTTTTTCTGTTTTTGTTTTTTTTTGCGAAAACCAAAGCAGCAAAAGTGTGGCTGGAAAATGCAGGAAAATGCATGTGGTGCGCCGCCAACGGGCAGCATATAAAACGAAACGGAGCTGGGAGAAGTAAATTAGTTGTCTCGAAACATTTCGCCGCGTCGGTCAGGAAAAAGGAGGAGATTGGAAAGATAGAAAAGAGAGAAAGGAAAATTGATCCGAGAAAAACCATGCTGAACAATCACCTCAAAATGATGATCCTGCTGGGAGCTGAGCTGCTACTGCTGTGCGTTGGCCTCCAGGGCTATCCGCTGGACGAGAAGGACCTCTCCTCGGGCATCGTACACTCGGCTGGGCTGTTGGGCCACTATGCTGGCGGCCTGACCGGCGGCGAGGCTCTGTCCAAGCTGGACTTTAGCTCCTCCGCCTCGCAGGAGTTCGGGGGCGAGTCGGATCATTTGGGCTCTCTGGGCGATCATCTCAGCGAGGATGGCTTCCCATCGGATTTCGGCAGCAGTGATGCCGGCGAGGAGTATGCGGAGGCCAGCGAGCTTCATTCGCACTACGAGGACGCCGGCGAGCATGAGGAGCACAAGGCCGTGCCCGGCATCGATCACGGTAAGGGCGCCTTCAGCTACAGCACCCTGTACGAGTTCAAGGACCGCGACGAGCACGAGCTGCAGCACATCCAGCACCAGGCCCTCGAGCAGCAGGTGGAGCACCAGGTGGAGCATCAGATACTGGAGCACCAGCACCAGCAGCACGACCACCACGAGCTGAGCCACCTGGAGCACCTCTACTAAGACTGTGATTGTCGCCAAGACCTAGCAAAATGCTCAAAGATTATATGTATATGCTTATAGCGAGAGATTATGTTTGTTTTTTTGTTTTTTTTTTTTTTGTAATTTGTTGTTACATAACGATTATCTAAATAAATAACTAAGTTAAATCGAATACGATCGAGTAATTTCAGTTTAATGGGTTGAAAAAACAGGGGAGTTGAGGGAAAATAAAGTTTATGAGTCTTGTGATGCCAGGCTCTAGCAACAACCCGCTCAACATGGTTCTTGCAACATTTACCTGACAACATTTGGCAGCAGCACTTGAGTAGCTACATTTTCCAAGCAACATTTGACTAGCCACATTTGCTTACCAACATTTGCCAGCTACATTTGCTTTTTCAACTTTTTTTCTAGCGACATTTGCCGGGTAACATTTGCCTAGTAACATTTGCAAGCAATATTTTCTAGAAACATTTGCCTAGCCACATTTGCCTAGCTACATTTACCTAGTAACATTTGCCTAGCTACAATTTCTGGCTACATTTTCTGGCTACATTTGCCTAGCTACATTTTCTGGCTACATATGCCTAGCTACATTTGCTTTGCAACATTTTTCTAGCCACATTTTTCTTGTGGATTTTTATTAAATTTTAAGGTTTTATAAGTTATAACACTTTAACTACAGCTTATTTAGGCAATTTCAAACTATGTTTTATTCCACAGAACAAAACCTAGGCTGCAGGGTATTCCCTAGTCTGTTACAAAAAGTTTTAAAAGGGGAGATTTTGCGAGAAAGATAGAAATATAACGAATATCCAGATAAATAACTATTTTAAATCGAATATAATCAAGAAATATTTGAGTTAGATTGATAGAAAAATCTGGTAGTTATGAGAAAAGAAAAGAAAGTTGAGCTTGTGCAACATTTATGTGTTGCCAGGCACTTAACGGTGTTGCTCAATATGTATCTGTCAACGTTTGAGACACATTTTTATTTATTTTTACATGGCGTCATGTTAGACTTAATGTTTTATACCTAAAATAAGACCAATTACTCCTAAATTAAATAAAGATTATAATTAATTTAAAGCAAAAACACCCATAGGGTGTTTTTTTTAATTAAGAGAAAGAGAGAGAGAGAAAAAGGGAAGAAAAAGAGAGGAAATCTTTATTACTATTATTATTTTCATTTTGCATTTATTTATTTTTTAGCTAAACACAAAAGCACAAATAAAAAATAATGTATCTACTTTAATTTCATTTTTCTTTAATATTTTCAAGCGCATGTAAAATCCTTGTGTTAAGGCAAGTCAATACAATCAATACCCCAAATTTGGGGCAATAAAAAAAAAATCTTATATAATAAAAAAAGGTAATAAAAAAAATAAAAAGCAGTTGAAAATACTGCCATAAAAACGTATAATTTTATGAATGTCTTTGGGGTCTAGCGTCCATGGGAGTGAACGACCCGAGGCTGTGTCAATTTTGGCTGCGAAAAGTCCACATTATCGTTGACCGCAATGCGCGGTTCATGGATCGAGTCAACGGCCGAAGCAGCCGGAGCAGCAACAGGTGTGATCGAGGAGTGCGGCAGGTGCGAAGCGGTCAAGGTGTCCACATAGAAATGCGGCCAGGGATTGCCCAGCGAGGAGGAGTAGCCATGGGGCACCAGCAGCAATTGCGGCTGCTCGGTGTCGGGAGCCAGTTGTAGAATTCCCGAGGTGATGTGTATGGCAGGGCCATAGGCTGTTTGATTAGATTTATTTAAATATATATTTTACTTAAATTTGAAGTTAAATATCACCCATACGCACCGTGACCCGCCAGAGCAGGGATTATCTCCTGTTCCCCTGCATGGCAAGCTACAAGAGCCACAAAAGCCGCTGCTAAAGTTAAGAAACTGAGTCTAAGACACCGCATTTTGTCTTGGAAAAATTCCCCTGGATGGCGTCCAGTATTTATATTTACTTGCAACCGGAAATTGTTGGTCTTGGCTGAATGCCCAAGGGTGACACTGGAGCACTGAGACCACTTCAAAATGCACACGCATTGCATGCGACAATTGATTGGCATCAAAAAGTTGATATTTAATTACAAAATAAATATATATGTATATATATAGCATGTGGTCTTGTCATAATTTTCACAGATTTTAGTCAAAGATAAGAGAAACTTAAGAATATAGAATTTGTAAGCTAATACCAGCTTATAGTATGTCTTAAAAATGGAATTTGTAAACTAATACCAACTTATAGTCTCTTAAAAATGGAATTTGTAATTTTATACCACCATAGAGAGTGTTTTAATAATTTAATTTGTAAGCTTTTACAAACTTAGAGTGTGTCTATAAGTTTCTAATTAAAAAAAGATTCGTTTACCTTTCAAGAACCTATAAATTCTTAGGTTTCTTTTAAATTTAAATCATTTAAATTAAAAGCCTAAAAGAAGGCAAACCGGAAAGAAAACATAAAGTAAAACTTAGTTCTTTATATAAAATATAGAATAATATATAGTAAATATTAATTAAGAATACTTAACTGAAACCCCATAAACTTACCCAAACTTCCACTTTTTTTTTAAAAAAAAACCTTCTTCCCAATAACCTCTCAGGGTTAGCTTCTCTTCTGAGCCGGAATCGGTTTATATTGGAATTGCCACCGATTCGTTGGGAGTTAGCAAATGGTTGCTAATTTCGTATAGAATCAATAACACAATGAACTCTGCCAGAGAGCCATGAGAAGAGAAAAAAAAAACCCGAAAAAAAAGTGATTTATGTCAGCAGACAAACGAATTCGTTTGAGGTTCTCAATATTACATAAGGTGGCCTCAAAGCCAAAAAAAATATATATGGAATGTCTGTATATAAAACAAATTAATTATCTGTGAAATATATATTAAATATGTCACAACTATATCCTATATGGAATGTCTGCATATTATAACAAATTACTAATCTGCGAAATATGTTTAAAATATATCAAAACATTTAGTTAATAACAAGGTTCATTTGTACTCTAAAAAACTCCAATTAAATACTTCTTTAATCACTACCAAACTTCCCAAGAGACTGCTTTTATAGCCACTATAAAATATAATTTACTAATTTGATTTAACATCAATTCCTTCGTAATATTTTATAGTATAAACTCGCTTTGGGATATGTTTTATTTTATTTTTTATATATGTACACATTCGATCGTTTCGGTTTATTTTTTAAGATAACAAAAAAAGTACAATTATTCGATTTAGAACTAGAAAAAAAATAGCTGAGTACGGTTAGGCTTGCGATTAGGTTTAGGTTTAGCATATGTTTAGGGGATTCCCAATCCCTTTGGAGCTCCTAGCAGCCCACCAGCTTCTCGAAGATGCCGCCGCGCTTCCAGCCGCCGTTGAAGCCACCGGAGAAGCCGCTGTTAGAGCCGCCATTATAGCCACCATTATAGCCACCATTGTAACCACCATTGTAACCACCATTGTAGCCACCATCGTAGCCACCGCTGGAGGCGGAGGAGGAGGAGGAGGCAGCGGCACTGGAGTAGCTGGATCCCACAGCTGGCGGTCCATAAACCGGCGCCGGTGCATGACTGGCCACATCCTCGTCAACGATCAGCTTGATGGTCTTCACCACCTGCTGGCTCTGCGGCTGCGGGGCATAGCTGATGGGTGCGGGCGCAACGGGGGCGTACGAGACGGGTGCCGGTGCCACGGGGGCAGGGGCCGCATAGCGAACCACGGGCGCAGGAGCCGCATAACGAACCACGGGAGCGGGCACTGGCGCCGGAGCTGTGTAGGTCACAGCCGGGGCAGCCTGAACGCGCACCACCTGCGGCTGGGGAGCCGGCACCGAGTAGGTGATCGGAGCAGGAGCCGGAGCTGGGGCGGAGTAGGTGACAGCGGGAGCGGGAGCTGGGGCAGAGTAGGTAACAGCGGGAGCTGGGGCGGAGTAGGTCACAGCGGGAGCGGGAGCAGGCGCAGAGTAGGTCACAGCAGGAGCAGGTGCGCTGTAAGTCACAGCAGGAGCTGGAGCGGAGTAGGTCACAGCAGGAGCTGGAGCGGAGTAGCTCACCGCAGGAGCTGGGGCAGCGTAGCTGGAAGCACTGGCACTGGAGGAGGCGCTCGAGGAGGAGTAACCGCCGCCATAGCTGCCGCCATAGTTGCCGCCATAGCCGCCCGACGAGCGTCCATAGTTGTACGAGGGCTGCTCCACCACCTTGATGATCTTCACCACCTGCTCGCCGCCGCCATAACCACCGCCATAACCACCGCCATAACCACCGCCATAGGACGAGGCTGAGGAGGCAGACGAGGCAGAGGAGCTGCCATAGCCGGAGCTGTAGACGGGACGGCTGGGCTGGCTGTAGTATCCTTGGTTGTAGCCACCGGAGTAGCCGCCGCTGCCATAGCCGCTGCCGCCGTAGCCACCGCTGCCAGAGGAGCCGCCGCCCAGGCCGCCGCCGGTGATGGCCTTGAGCAGGGCCAGCTTGGCGCCCAAAAGGGCATTCGAGGGGGCCACGAGGGCCAGCAGGGCGATGACTGCGCAGACGTACAGCTTCATGGTGAGAATGGGAATGCTGGAATGATGCTGCCGGGAACCCAAACGAAACTCAACTGATGGCCCAAATCGAGCTGGGGCACTAATTTATAGCCGGTCCGCTCCCTCGGCGGCATCTCCGTCTGGCAAGATTGGACCTGGGCCCGTAGCTCTACCTGTGACCATGCCCGTGTGTTCGTGTAGTTCTAATCTCGTCCAGCGTCGAGCTGAGCTGAGCTCTGTTGAGCTTCCCCAAAGCTGTTTGCTTAATTCATAAATAGTTACTTATGAGCTTCGGCCACAAGATGAGCCACAAAATGGAACTACAGGGGAAACTCGGAGAAGGGAATGCACTCATTCATGGATTTTTGGGGGGCTAAGAAAGATTTTTTTATATTTTTTAAATGTTTAGGGAAGACTCTGAGAAGAAAACGCTTAAAAGGGATTTTAAAGTATTTTAAATATTTTTAGGGAAGACTCTGAGAGGGGAACTCTTTGATTCATGGATTTTTAAGGGGTTAATAAGGAATTTATAAACATTTTAAATATTTTTAGGGGGCACTCTGAGAGGGAAATGCACTGATTCATGGATTTTTTGGGGGTTAATAAAGAATTTACAAATATTTTAAAAATGTTTGGGGAAGACTCTGAGAAGAAAACGCTCTGATTCATGGATTTTAGTGGCTTAAAAGGGATTTAAAAATATTTAAAAACTATTTTTAGGGGAGACTTCGGCTTAAAAGGGATATTAAATTATTTTTAAAATGTATTTCTAGACTTTTCTTAAATGTTTATGAAGTATTTTCTAGGATTGAATGAAATAAGTTAACTTTACAGATAAGTTAGTTTTTTGTTAGACTTGTACATATATTTTAAATTATATATGTATATAAGCTAAATTTAAAGAAAAACTTGTTATTTCTAAACATATTTTATAGTAATAAAAATAAAAAAGTACGTTGTCGGGCCTTTATTTTAACTAATTAGCTAAATTTAAACAGAAACTTTTAATTTCTACACATATTTTAAAGGAAAATAAAATCTAAATAAATTTATTTATTTATTTTTCACACAAAATATTTAAAAATATAATAATTCCCTTACTTAATCCCCCAATCCCTTCATGTTCACTGTACTGACAGTTCACTGTAACTGAAATCTAGGCGGGGCAGCGGCTGTCTGTCACCTCAACTACTTAACCATCAAGTGAGATATTTTCTCGCATCTCCCGAAACACACACACGGAGCTTGTCGAAAAATAGAAAAAAATACAATAAAAAAAAGAAAAAAACAACAAAATAAATATATATTTAAAACTACATTTTGGTGGCGGACCGACCAAGAGCGTTACGGATTCGCAAGAAGCTCAGGTAATTCCCCAAAATCACAAATTAGCACTGAGGGAAATGTTTGATTTACTTTAGACTATAATTCTGTCCAAGGATGCCCCTGAAAAGCATTATAATGGCAAGACTTTGTGGGTGTTAGGGGTAAATATAAAAAAATAATACATATTTTTTATATATTTAAGTATAGATATTTTGTATTTTGTTTAATTTGCGTTTTATTTTCAAATTCAGGCTCCTAAAGAGGACGTAAGTTTTAGTGGAAAAAAAGAAATAATATAAATAAAAGAATATATATTAAGCAAAGAAAAATGTTTAGTTTAGAAATTAATTCAGGCTCAGAAAATTATAATAATTCTGTCAAGAATGTCCCGGAAAATCACTACAAAGAACTCACTTTGTGTATATAAAGAACTCACTTTGTGGTCTTTAAAGTGTTAATAATGTTTATAAATATATAAAATAAAAATAGAATAGTATTTAATTCTGAAAAGCCAATAAACGGGTTAAATGGTAAAAAGATTTTTTAAATTAAATTAAAATATATTTACAAATTTAAAGAAACTAAATTTCTGTCCAGGAATTCAACCTGGAAGTTTCAAGAAATAAATATAAGGAATAAGCTTGTTGGTTTTCAAAAATTAACTAAGTTATGAATTATATTAAATATTATACATTAACGCGTAAGAAATGTTAAATAAATATTTTTTATTTTAAATTTTAGGCATTTATAGGAGACACTTTTAATTCGGTTTCTTATTGTTAAGTGTTAGGCTTATTAATAAGACTCTTTGTTGGTTTTAGGGTTAAGCTAGTTATAAGAAATATAAAATCAAATAAAATGTACCTTAAAAAATTCTAAATTTGACTTTAATTAAAATTTAAAGGCTCTTGAATGTATATTTTCAAATTAATTATTTGATTTACCAACTTAATAATATTTTAAGCTCTGCTAATAAATTATTTGAATATTTATTAAGACTTTTATTTTATATTTATGAAGACTTTTCGCTCAAATCCAGGAAATTTTATCAAATTCTTTGTTGGAAATAATCAGCTTTAAATGCATTTTAAAATAATGAAAGTTTATTATTTTAAAATATATTTAAAAATGGATTATCCAACGAAATTTATTGATCCATTAGTTTTAATAAATTAAAACTGTAAGGAAAATCAGGCATACTGAATAAAAATAATTATATTATTTAGACTCTTCTTGAAAATATCTAAAAAAAACCCTACATTTTTACCCAAAAATCCGGCTAATAAATATCTCTCAGTGCACACTGGCACATGTGCGTAGCCAGCTTATTGGCATTGTCACTCATTCCGCCACCGAAATCTTGTGCATGGCTTCACGTAGCCAAAAACCAAAAACCAAAAACCAAATATCCAAATGGCCAAATGGCCAAGTATCCAAAGCACGCCCAGATCGTGGCTCATCTGGGTTTTTAGATTTCTATGTTTTTTTTTTCTGCTGTTCCGCCTCATCTGTCGCATCTTGAAAACTCGTCCCAGAAGCCACGTTGCCGGGTTGCCACGTTGTCTGACGCAGGAACCCCTCCGCCTCCTCCTCCGCCTCCTCCTCCGCCTCCTCCTTCGCCTTGGCCAAATATTACATTTATGTAAATGCCGGTTTGGTGCGGTTTTTTGTTTTCCTATTGATCTGGTCCACTATGCAAATTAGGTCAGCAAAGAAAAGAATAAACATATATATATATATATATATATATGTTTTTGTATATTTGGGCAGAACGCACAAAAGATTTTCCATCTGGCGAAATTTTTTATGTTGCCATAATTCGACGACAACTGGTTTCTTTGGCACACGAGACTCTCGTAAAATCTCAAAAATTTGGGAAACAAAATTCATGCGTGGAATTTTGGAATACAAATTTGGAGCATAAATAATTCTGAAATACTCAACAGGTGACTTCTTTGGGGATATTCTTAAGGGTGTATTGATAGCAAAAATCTGACTAAATCTGTAAATATAAATATTAAATAAATATAATCTATATATAAATACTAAATATAATATTTATACTTTGAGTTCTATTCATTATTTCAGCTCTACATAGAGCCATGATATTATATTTAATATAATAATAATAATCATTTAATATTTAAATATTTATAAATATAAATTATAATGCTTAAGAAGTATGCCAATAGAAGTAATCTTATTATTCAGTTTATCCGATTTATGATACATTTATTAATATTCCAAGAATTCTATTAACAAAAATTTAAAAGGGCTCTTGTAGGTATTTTTTTTTAGCTTAAATCTTAAATCGTTCTTACACTTTAGTTACGCACTGTATTCTCCATAATCTGTATTTTTTTTTATATATATTTCTCCCTTTATCTTTCTCCCTGGAACCCCTCCCTCTTTTATTGACTGAACATGGCAAATATTAAATCATAGCCAATTTACACATTCCCATTTACAGATTTTTGTATTTTTTACCCTTACATAGGGTACTTTGATTTTAGTCACGGGTTTTGCAAAGCCTTAAAATACACTTATTGAACCTTTGAGGTATATATTTTCTTATATTAATCAGCTGCAACTTTCCAGTTTTTATATTGAATAAATTAAAAATAAGGCAAAAATATAATTTTTTTAAATATTCAAAAGATGTATGCTGAATCTTTTGAATATATATTTTATGAACTCTCTAAAAACTAGCACAGAAAAGCCTGTCGAATGGAAATTAAATCGTTTTTTCTTAGTTGTGATATTAAAAAAAAAACAATTTATTTGTTCTAAAAAAATATAGAATAAAAATATAAAAATCTAATGGAAATTAATATTTTAAATAAAAATATTTCAGATCTTCTGAAAACCATAAGCTATCCAAAATATAATAATATATTTGTTTAAAAACAGTGACAACAAAATATTGCTAATTTTTCATAGTTTTATAGGACGTTCTGTTAAAATTTGCAGTAATTAAAACCAATTTAATTTCGTAAAATATAAAATTCAGTATGCAGATTTATTAATCTCCTAAAAACTAGCACCAAATGGAAATTAATTAGTTTTTGACTAAATTATCGATCGACTTAAAAATTAACTCTCATGATCAAAGGACAAACTGCAAAAGTATACAAATTTTTTATTTATAAAGTTAATTTTTTTACTCATTTTTACTTATATTCTTGTTCTTAAATATTGAGTATTATTTTATTTATATAAAGCATATTGATTTGCAGGATCTAGAAAAATATAGTTTTTTCAGGAGTTTCCATTTGTTGTTCATTTCATTTTTAATTTAAGTTATTAAAGAGTTGTATATTTTACTTTGTATATCTTTCAAAATATATATCACCAAGAGAGAGAGAGTACCTTTAAAAATCAGTTACATTTTTTATATATTAAAAATATTATATACAATATTCAATATTATTTTTATATATCCCTGTAGTAAGGTTTATTTTTGTAAATTACCAAAATCCATCGATTTCCTTATCAATCTCGTGACAAATTGGAAGGGTAAACTTGTATCGACTTCCCTAAATAAGCTTTCTTTTTCTCATTTTAACTATTTTAAATTTTTTGGTTCCCCCTAAATTTCTCAAGCGTTTTGTGGTTTTCGCATTTAAGATGATGCTGGAAATACACACAAAGAAATTTAGTTGTGAGGTTTACTATAATTTTATTTAGTTATTAATATTTAAAGCATAGATTCCCAACCCCCAGAAGCTTATAATTCTCACAAGACACCCTTTTCCTGTATTTGAAATAATTAATTAGCATTCTGTTACCTAAACTTTAGCAACTTCATCCATTTAGGTTCAATATTTTTCAGTCTTAAGTTAAGAAAACTATCTAAAAACTCTCTTCCTTTTCGCCCAGTGCATTTCCAGTGGCTAACATATACATATGTGTGTGTATATATATGCACCCATTTGTGGTATGTCTGGAGCTGGTCCATCTCTCAGCCAATTTGCACCCAAACGGACACATTCTCGGGCGCACACTTTGGGCTTGGCTCTTGTGACTTTGACTTTGGCTCTGCTTTTGGCTTTTGGCACTTGATTACCATTAACAGCATTGTTAGCCACGATCTGCAGTTGGGCTAACTGAATGCGTAAACAGGGCAGTCGATACCCAGGCCCAGGCCCAGGCCCAACTCTCGGTTTCATTCAGAAAGCGATTCCAAGGCCGTCGCTTGGGTTGAATGGGCTGGGCTTTTCTTCTCTTTTTTTTCTCATATTTATACAAATGTGACTCTTCTTCAATTAGGTGCGAAATTTCATTTTGTAATTGCCAAGCGAGGAATTGCCACAGTCCAAGGGGTTACATACTCAATGGCCAGCAGCTTCGGTTTACCCAAAAAAAGCTTAAAAAAATATAAATAATATATATTTTTATAGAGTGTGAAAAGAACTTTGAATGGAGTCTCTTGACTAGCACACTTTTGGGGGTTTATTCTTTGATTTCTACTTTAAAAACCAGGCTTAAAATTTAAATAAAAACAATATTTAAATGTTATTAAATTTATAAATACTATACATTCATTATTTAACTTAAAAGATTCCATAAATTTAAGAAAGATATAAATACTTTCCTAACAGAAATTGATTTAAAAACATTACTGCCTAGTTTTAGTTGCCTTTTCCTGATTTGTCTTTATAAATAAATTACTCAACCCTTTTTTTTATTTACTTACTTTTTATTTAGCCAAAATTTAAGCATATTATTTAAGAGAAAATATTTCTAATTATATATTTACACACATTTTAAGAGAAAATATCAAAATACTCATATATTCTTTTTTTTTAATGAATTTACACATTTTAAAAGTTCACTTCAAATCATTTCTTTATACATTTTATTCGTTTTAATTACAAATCGTTGTTTAAAATTAACAAAAAAAAAATATTATACAAGTTTCGTTGTTCAACAGAGTCCCGAGGCGAGGCCCAGGGGCGGCGGTGGTGCTCCAAAGCCAAGACCAAAGCCACCGCCAGCGCCATAGCCAGCGCCAAAGCCATACGAGGCGGGCAGGGCAGCTCCACCGCCAAAGCCACCGATGCCACCGATGCCACCGATGCCGCCGCCAAAGCCACCCACATAGCCAGCGCCGCCAGCCAGGACAGGTGACGCCACCGGAGTAGACACCGCGGTAACCACTGGCGTGACCACAGCCGAGGTGGATATGGCCGGAGCAGCGCCCACAAAGCCGCCCGAGTAGCCTCCTCCATAGCCTGCTCCATAACCTCCTCCATAACCTCCTCCATAGCCGCCTCCTGAGTAACCGCCGCCTCCTGGCACCACCGACACCTTGATCACCTTCACCACATTCTCGGGAGCATAGCCATAGCCACCGCCATAGCCATAGCCCGAGCCGTAGCCCTGGCCATAGCCGTAGCCCGAGCCGTAGCCCTGGCCATAACCATAGCCGGAACCATAGCCCGAGGCAGCTCCTCCGCCGAGCAGTAGGTTCAGCTTGCCAAAGGTGGCCTCTCCGGGCTGAATTAAGGCCAAAAGCAAGACCCAGGCCATTGCCAATCCCACGTAGAACTTCATGACGATGATGATTATGGTGTTTCTCTCTCTCGCTCTCTGAAGATGTCCCAGCTAATCCACTGCAAGTCGTCGACTGATGAACTCCGATGACCGCAGACCCGACTTTATACTCCACCAACTGGCCACTGGCCACAATGACCGGTGATTGTTCTGGCCCCAAAAAAAAAAGAGTGTGTATCCCCCCCAGATGTGTGAAATTACTCAAGGGAACGCTCCGTCACAAACTATTTCTGTGTCAAAGTCAATGTCTCACTTGACGAACCGCAAAAGGTTCGGATTTGCCTAGAACCCAGGCCCCGAAAATGCGATCATCCGTGGAAAACCGGGTTTAATTGTGTAAACATTTGCAGCTTCAAGGGAATTAACACTTTCGCTTTCCGGACGCCGGATTATGCAAGCGGATCTGTGGGACAGCTAATGGTTATAATCGATTCTGGACAACAGTCGGAGCTCCTCGGATGAGTCTTAGGAACAAGGCAATTACTAGAGGTTAAGAGGAGTTTGAATTGTTCAAGTAATTCTTCAAAGAGAAAACCAAGCAAAGGATGAAGAGCAGCATCCCTGAAACATCCAACTGCAAAGAGATAATCTTAATATATAGAAGATATTTCAAGAAACAAGGAAGTTACTAAAAGAGTAAGAGAAGATCTATCTCGAAACAAAGGGAGTTACAAGTGGATAGAATAACCAAGTTATGGTATTAATTGAAAGATAAATCTCGTCACAGGAGGAAGAGCTGGAGAAGTCTCCCTCTTTCTCCTTAAAACATCATTCGTAAAGAGATAATGTTAATATATAAATGATATAACTAGGAGAAAGGAAGTTACTAGAAGAAAGATTAAACCAGGAACAGAAGGAGTACCAAGGAGGTCTCTCCCTCTTCCTCCCAGCGAAACATCTATCTGTAGAGAGATCATTTAAATATATAGAAGATATAACTAGGAACAAGGGAATTACTGGAGATTAGAATAACAAAGTTAAGGTATTTTTTGAAAGATAAGTCTCGTCACAGAAGGAAGAGCAGGAGGTCCTCCCTCTTCCTCCTTAAAACATCATTCTGTAAAGAGATAATCGAAACATATAAAATATATACCCAGAATCAAGGGAGTTCCTAGAAGTTAAAATAAGTTATGAGAATTCCTCAACGATAAATCTCATCACAGAAGGAGCAGCAGGAGGTGCCTCCCCCGGAAAACCCCACCTCCAGATAATGATATATCCCAGGGGCGAGATTGTCAAATTAAAAATAAAATCCAATAGCCCAAAAATTGGGAACCAAAATTCGTAGTTCGTTTTTTTTTTTTTTTTTTGGAGTGTTCCCCAGATGTCCCCCTTCCCCCCGGCCATGAAGAAGCAAAGCAGTGCCCTGAGGAATCTCCGTCCGAAGCAGACGGGCGGCAGCAGCTCCAGCGAGGATGACGCGGTGACGATCAAGCTGATAGACACCCCACTGGCACGGAGACGCAGCAGGGGCAACAAGGCGGCGACGGGCATGTGCTACAGCACGGACTGGGCCAAGACGGCCCTGGTTAGCAACTTCCACAAGCGGGGCTGGCAGGAGGTGCCGGCCTTTGGCGGCGAATGGAACTTTTACTGGGCGGGCACCCACAACTGTCGCTACATCTTTGGCATCGATCATCCCTATCGCATGCGATCCGATCAGTGGGTTTCACCTCTCTGATAGCATAATAACATTTGTGATCCTTCACCTTGTTCCTTACAGAATCATCAATCACTTTCCCAACTCCATTGAGCTCTCGCGCAAGGATCTGCTAATCAAGAACATTAAGCGTTATCGCAAGGATCTCGAACGACGGGGAGATCCCTTGGCTCAGACCCTTGCGCCGGACACCAAGCTGGGCATTGGTGGCACACGATACAAGCATTTGGACATTATACCCATGACATTCGTCCTGCCTGGGGACTATCAGCTGTTCGTGGAGGAATTCCATCACAGTCCGGCCAGCACATGGATCGTGAAGCCCTGCAGCAAGTCGCAGGGCGTGGGCATCTTTCTGGTGAACAAACTCTCCAAGCTCAAGAAGTACGCCTGCGATGCCCGCTCCTTCTGTCCGCAGATGAGCCGCGGCACCTGTGTGGTGGTGTCCAAGTACATTAAGAATCCCCTGCTTATCGGTGGCAAGAAGTTCGATCTGCGGCTCTTCGTCCTGGTGACCACCTTTGCACCGCTGAAGGCGTACCTCTACAAGGAGGGCTTCTGTCGCTTCTGCACCGAAAAGTATGATCAGGCGGAGATCGATAATGTGTTTATGCACCTCACCAATGTCAGCATACAAAAGACTAATGTGAGTTCGGGATATATTTTTTTGGGATATATATTTTTTGGTATATTGTGCCTGCAGCAAGTTTACAACTCTTTACACGGCGGCAAGTGGCCCCTGCAGAACTTGTGGCTCTATCTGGACAGCCTGCGCGGCGAGGGCATCTCGGACCGGCTGTGGCTCAGCATTTCGGAGACCATCCGTCACTCCCTGGACGCTGTGGCTCCCGTGATGGCCAACGACAGGCACTGCTTTGAGGTTTATGGCTATGACATTATCATCGACGATAATCTGAAACCCTGGCTAATTGAGATCAATACCTCGCCTTCGATGCACTCGACCACCGCCAATGATCGCACGCTCAAATCGCGGCTAATAGACAATGTCCTGGATGTGGTGCTTCCCCCCAGTGGCATGCCAGAGTGAGTGTCTTGGGGATCTTCAATGGGAAGTTCTTCCCAATCTTTCATTCTTTCCCCCTTTTTCCCACAAACAGCGAGCACTGGGACAAGACACCACGACCGGAACTGCTGCAAAACTTCACCGTGCTGCTGCCCAAGAAGACCTCACAGCCGGTGGTCAAGGCACCCACCAAGCGGCACATCCGTCGCAGGAGAGTAGTCGTCAGGCAGACGGAAGAGGACTCCTCGAGTGTGGGACAAAAGGTGAAATAATCATGGAACCCCGGAAACTAGAAAGCTTGGACACTGGCCGTGTTTTTTTTTTTTTTGGTGTTTATGGAAATGTTTAGCGTTTAATTCGCACAAATTTTCTCTTAAGGATTATACAAAATTATAAGTATATCGTATATATATATATATATATATATGTTCGCTTACGCTCTAGCTATGTGTGTGAATTTGAATGGTTCGTATCGGGTGTGTGTGTGTGTGTGTGTATATAACTAAGTTAAGCTTGTCTTTTTTAGGGACCTCTGGAGGGTGAGAGGTCTGCTGCTCGTTATTTTCTATATACTTATTCATATATGGGAACAGAAAAAAAAAAATATATATATAGAAGATGATTCACTCTTCGCTCATATAGCCTACAGGTATATATGAGGCGGTAAGTTTTACTTTTCGCGTCTCGCAAATCCTCAATGTTTGCACACAAATGGCGACCGCCTTAAAGCTAACAGAAAAAAAAAAACTAAACAAACAAACAAGTTGCTATTTACAAATTAAAAAGGGGAAAGAAACATAAAAAAAAAAACATTGCAAATAATATATAGAGAGAGAGAGATATAATTTTGAAGGGGCTTTGCTGAACAAATGTTATTTACAAAGGCGGTTTGACTTAGGCTTAGACTTAACACGAATCGAAGTTATGTTTAACAATTAAATTTAAGCTAGCAGACTGACACGAATGGGGTCGTCGCGCTTTACAAGGGAATACTATCAATGTTACTGGTTACTCGCTACTCGTTACTCGCTACTCGTTACTCGCTACTCGTTACTCGCTACTCGTTACTCGCTACTCGTTACTCGCTAATCGTTACTCGCTACTCGTTACTCGCTACTCGCTATTCTTTACTCTTTACAAGCTACTTGCTACTAGCTACTAGCTACTCATTACTCGTTACTCTTTACTCGTTACTCGCTACTCTTTACTCGTTACTCGCTACTCTCTTGGCTTCGGCTGCGCTTTCTCCTCCTTATATATGTATATATTATGTTGTGATTTATGCTAACTTAGCCTACATGCGTCAGGGTGGGTGTGAAATTGTTTTGAATGCGTGTTCAGACCTAAAAAAAAAACAAGTTACTCGCTGCTCCTCCTCCTCCACTCGCTGGACCTTGAATATTATTATTTCCTCTGTCCATATATCAAAATACAAAGTATACACAAGTTTTCGTGGCTTACAGAAAATATCACGAATTACATACATACAAATATAGTATAGTGATGGTTTATATTCGGTTTGCGATATACGATAAATATTTTCCATTTGGTTATCGGCGAGAGAGGTTTACAAGAAATGTACAAATATTGCACCTCGAAAAAATGATAATTCTAGGTATTTATGATGGACAGAAAACCGCAATTTCACATACATATATATATATATTCAGATTATTCCGATAGATATTCCCTTAATTTAAATATATATTCAAGTTTAGATGAAAGCTCAGCACTCGGTGGCATAGTAGAAGACCTCCACCTCCTCGCTAACCTCGCTGAGAATGGCCCCATGGTCCTCCCCAGCACCGGCACCAGCACTAGCTCCTGCTCCTGGTCCTCCTACGGATCCGCTTTTGGCGAGCACATCGCGAGTGGCGCGCGCATGCGCCAGCACCTATAGTCACACCTTCGAGGCATGCGGCTGGGAGCCGGCGTTGCTGCCATATTGCGCCTGTCCGGACATCTTTTGCACGGTCTGGTAGGTGGGCTGTTGCTGTTGCTGCAGCTGTTGCTGCTGTTGCTGTTGCTGCTGTTGGAGAAGCAGGTGCGCTGGCATGCCGCTCTGTTCGCGTATGGTCACCTGGGTGACAAAGGGTCCGCGACTGCGAGCGCTGCTATTCAAGCTGGCCGGCGAGTAGCCATTCATGGCCGCCGCCTTCCAGTGCGGCACATTGATGGGCGATGAGGATGAGGAGGCTGCACTGCTGCTGTGACTGTGCTTGATGCTGCCCACGCGCTGCTGCTGCACTGTCTCGTACTCGTAGTAGCTGCTCATGGGACGCAGGCCGTTGGCAGCCTGCGATTGCGGCTGGGCGGCGGCGGAGGGCTGGGAACCAGAGCTGGTCGAGTGCATGCTAATGTCCTGCGAGCGGGCACTGCGCTGGGAATGGTAATGCTGATGGCGGCGACTGTTTGGGGGAGAAGGAAAGATCTCAATGAGTAAATTTTTAAAGATGTGTGTGTTGAGTGTTAATTTCTTTGCCTTCTTAAAACAAGCTTAAAATTTAGGGAGTTCCTTTTTGTTAGTGTTACCTTTCCGCCTCCACCTTGATGCGTTGCCTGATCACCTGCTGTCGCATGCACTCGAGCGTTGACTCCGAAAGCGTTTCCGAAATTGAGTTAATTGAGTCGCCTCGACTGTCATTTTGATTTGTATAATTTTTTTTTACCAGTGTAGATGGTAAAGTAGTAGTACGTGTGTGTGTGTGTGTGTGTGAGGGTGGGCAGGTGTGGTGAGTTACACAAAAACAACAACAACAACAAACATAGACAAAGAGCCACGGAATAGACAGAGAAAGAAAGAGAGATTCAATACAAAGAATTGTAAGGTAAAAATGGTTAATAAAATGTTATAAACAATGTTTAAAAATGTGTGTTAAATGTGTTAAAAATATGTTTTAAAATATGTTTTAAAATGTGTTTTAAGAAATGTTTTAAAAAGTGTTTTAAATATGTTTAAAAATGTTTAAAAATATGCTTTAAAATATGTTTTAAAATATGTTTTAAAATATGTTTTAAATATGTTTTAAAATATGTTTTCAAATATGTTTTAAATATATATTCAAAAATATGTTTAAAAATTATTTAAAAATATGTTTTAAAATGTTTAAAAATATGTTTTAAATATGTTTTTAAATATGTATTAAAATATGTTTAAAAATATGTTTTGAGATAAGTTTTAAAATTTGTTTCAAAATATGTTTAAAAATATGCTTTAAAATATGTTTAAAAATATGTTTTAAAATAGGTTTCAAAATATGCTTTAAAATAAGTTTTAAAAAATGTTTTAAAATATGTTTAAAAATATGTTTTAAAATATGTTTTAAAATATATTCAAAAATATGTTTTTAAAGCACATTTAATACAAGTTAGTTAAAGGTTAAACAACAGATTCCTTCACCCTTAAAGAGAGGCTTAAAAGTAAGTCTTGTGCTGGAACCGCTCTCACCTTAAGTGATGAAGCTGCTGCTGCTGTTGCTGCTGCTGCTGCTGTTCCTGGTGCTGCAGATCCTCATAGTTGGCATAATGCTGATAGCGATGGTTGAAGATGTCGTTCTGGTGGATGCCACCATTCAGCTGGGCAGAGGCACTGATTCCCCCGTTGGGAGCTGGCAAAGGTGGCGGCGGCTGATACGCCGGCGGCTTGCCATTGCGCTCCAAAGCGGCCAAGGCAGCTGTGGGGACTTGCATCATTTTGGATATATGCTGCTGCTGCTGCTGTTGCTGCTGCTGCTGCTGCTGCTGCTGTTGTTGCTGATGATGCTGCTGCTGCGGGGAGTTGGCCGAGGAAACCACCGAACTGGGCGGCGATATGGTCACCGCATAAGTGTCCACTGGCACAACGCCATCCTTGCGATTCTTGCCAAAGCGGAACATGTGCCCGATGCCGCGCAAAATGCTCGGCTTCTTGGCCCGCGACGATTTGCTGCCGTGCTTGCCATCGTTCAGGGAACTCTGGAAGGGTCCGTTGCGCTGCGAGGCGAAGCCACCTTCATGGTCGCCCTCCTCCAGCAGCCAGGTCTTGCGGGGCTCTGCAAAAGTTAAGCAAATTAACATAAGTTACACACACGATTCACAGTTTTCTCTTATCGCAACACTCACTGTTGGCATCCGGCTCACTGACCACCGCCGCTCGCAGGCTGTCCTCCCTGCCGCGACCGCGTGGTGCGCGCAGAGCATGATGGCCACGCGGCTCGTCCGACATCTGCAGCTCCTGCACCATCGTCTGCAGCGACTCCAGCGACGAGGACTTCTTCATGCCCAGCGACGGACCCAAGTCACCGAGCTGATCGCGCGCCTCCGCCTCCGCAGCGGCCAGCTGCTGTTGCGATTCGCGCTGCTCAATGCTGGACGCGGTCTTGGCATGCTTGTAGCCGGAATTGAACTGGGCATTGGCACTGGCAATGCGGGCCGTTAGCGACTCAATGGAGCCGCCGTACACAGCCGACTTGGTCAGCTGAATGCGACGCTCGCGATCTCGCTCCTCGCGCAACTTCTTGTTACGCTGATACGTGCCCGTCTCGCGCGCATCCAGCGCTGCATGATGCTTCTCCGAGATGCTGCGCCGCCCCAAGGCATCGCGTGAGAAGTGCTCCACCCCCGAATTGGTCTCCAAGCTCAGCTGCGACGAGTAGGTGGCATCGAAATTGCTGGACGAAGATGGTGTGCCCGGCACAACGACACTGTTGGCCGTCCCTCCAGCCTGATGGCTGCCGACGGTCAACGGTTGCGATGAGTTGGCGCTGCTCGCGTTGCAGTGCTGTCCATCGTGCGAACGCGCCGGCAGGGTTCTGTTTGAGGTTTTTTTTGGGATTTAATTAGAAAAGAAATTTCTTTGGGAAAGCAGCGAGTGGAAGAACTTACGGTGACATGGGCTCGGCATCGTCCTCGATGAGCAGCGCCGTGTTGCCATGGCCAGTGAGCAGATGCAGCTGCGCCGGCGACCAGTTATCGTTGGTGGCCATGTAGTAGCTTTCGTTACGCAGAGCTGCATTGTTGCAAATGGGCGCCGGCGGCAGGCGACGCTGCTGGAGCGAAGACTGTGCCTGCTGCTGCTGCGAGGGATGTGATGGCGGCTGGTGTTGCTGCTGCTGCTGCTGGAGCTTCTGCTGCGAGGGCTGTGCTGAGTTTGAGGAGCAAATGCCACCGGTTAGACGATCCAAAACGGGATTGCTCCATCTGTTTGAGGATAAATTTATGTTAAAATAAAGTTTAAAGCAGGAAAAGGAAGCTGTTTCTCACCTATTCATCTCATTGCCGGCTCCACCGCCACTGCCACCGCCATTGCAGCGCTGCTCTCGCTTCTCCGGACTCAAGTAGATCACCGTGGCTCCCGAATTATCGCTGGCATTGGAGCTGCTGTTGTTATTGTTGCTGTTAGCATTAGAATTTGAGTTGCTGCCGCCGCTGCTGCTATTGCTATGGCTGTGACTGTGACTATGACTGTGATCCAGTATGTCACTGGAGCTGGCCGAACGTAGGATCTTGCGACCCACCAGCAGCGTAATGGTGCCCGGATGCTTGCCCGGCGTATTGACCATGGCCCGACGCAGCGTCTCCATGGCCTCGGCATTATTCTGGCCACGCAGCGACACACCATTCACGCTCAGCAGCTGATCGTTCATTCGCAGCCGTCCATCCCGGGAGGCAGCACCGCCATGGATCACATTCTTCACGAATATACCCAAGTCGCCGTCGTGCTTCATCAGCTGGCCATTGTTGCCACCTGACCCTGAGGCGGCACTCGATCCCGAGGCATTCAAATTCGAGCAGGTCTTGCCCTTGACACTGACGCCCAGGCCGGCCTTTTCCGTGTCGTGAACGGGTATATGGAGGGTCAGCTCCTCGCGCGAGTTCCAACTGCTGCTGCTGCTGCTGGGCGGTAGGCTGTCCTGTAAGAGGGAATATCAAGGATTAATACACCGATTTGAGGGTGGTTTTTCTTGAGCTAAACTCACATTGGAAGCGGCCGACTCGCTGCCCGCATCGATAAAGTGCTGAGATTCGTTGAGAAGCTGCTGCTGCTGCTGCTGCTGCTGGTGCTGGGTGAACAGGGACCTGGCACTGCTGGATTTCTGTACCGGCACGGGCACTGCATTGGCTTGTATTGGGGGAGCCACTGACTTCTCTGTGGGTTGATCACCCGCCGTTGCCGCTGATGGCTCCGCCAACTCCTGCTGTCGCGAGACCACAATCCGCACAGTGGCACCCGCTGGCATGCCACGCAATATGGCCACCACATCCGTTTGCGTCTTGCCCGTCATCGGTGTGCCGTCCACTTCCAGCAGGCGATCGCCGGGCTTGAGGCGACCATCCTCGATGGCAGCGCCGCGCGGCAGGATGTTCTTGATGTAGATGGGACAGTGGCCACCGGCGGGATTGTCGCGCGTTGTGACCGAGAAACCGAGGCCGTTGGGGCCCTTCTTCAGCAGAATTTCGATCTTCCGGCCCAGCTTGCGGGTGTTGGCCACCTGCAGGGAGGTGCCGACGGGTGCCGCATGCGGCTTGCGGGTTGGCGAAACTGTTGCCACCTCCACCATCTCGGCCACCTTGGAGTCGCGCTGCTGCCGGCGATTGCGATCGCCTCGGAGCACCCGCACCCTCAGCTCGGAGCTCTCGAGGGCGCGTCGCAGGTGCTCCTGCACCTGGGACTCGGTGAGTCCGATTAGCTTGATGCCATTGATCTCCAGGATGCGATCGTCGCGACGCAGTCGTCCCCTTTCGGCGCGACTTCCTGGCTCCACGTGCTGCACCAGCAGTCCGCCGCCATGCTCCTTGTCCGGCAGAGCGGTGAGTCCCAGCGGACTCCCGTACTCGTTGATGATCAGCAGCATCTCGCCGTCCTTCTCCCGGATCGATTCGTACGCCTGGCCCAGCGGCTCCTTCCGCTTCGTCTCCCTGGGCAGCGATTTGCTGGAATAGGCACCGAGTATGCCCGCCGCCGATGACGACGAGGCGGAGGAGGACTGCTGGTACGCCGCCTGCTGGTGGGCGGGCTGCTGCTGCTGCTGCTGCTGCGTCTGCAGCTTCTCGGCCGCCTCCATCCACTTGTAGCCGTTGCCATCGCCCAGAAACTGCATGGACAGGCGGCCGGAGCGGGCGAAGGGCTGGTGATTGCCCGCCGTCGGCTGCGGCTGCTGGTGGAGCAGCTGCTCCTTCAGCTGCTGACTGGGATCGTCCTCCTCCTCCCACTGCGGCGACAGCTGGCCACCGGCCTTGTCCAGCAGCAGGCGCTCGGGGGAATCACCGCCGCCGCCGGCATAGTGGGGAGCCGCCGCCGACCAGCGCTTGTTGCTGCCCTCCGCCTTGAGGGAGGCCAGCAGGTTGGGATCACTGCTGCGGCGCACCATCAGGCCCACGCCCAGGCCGGCCATCGGACCGGACGTGGTGCTCGTCACCTCGATGTGCGGTGTGGAGAGGTCACGGGGACAGGTGGGCGCCTCGGTGTTGGTGGGATCCCGGAAGATGTCCGGCGAGCCGGTGCCCACGGATGAGCTGCCAGAGGCACCGTCGCCGCCGCCCTGCGCCACGCCCGGATCCGGTCCGGGGTCCTCGAAGTGTGCCAGTATCTGTTCCCGGTCATCGGCCACGTCCCGCACACAGTCATCCGGATCGAGGATGCCCGACTGGGTCTGCAGATGGGTCACGGTCACCCACGAATCGGGCTGGAAGGGAAGCCGAAAAATTGGGAAATTAATTTAATTAATTAATTGAATTTGAGCTTTGTATAAGAGTGTATATAAGAGTTTATAGGGGTATTTATATGGATATTTATATGAGTATATATAAGAGTATATATAAAAGTATATATCAGAGTTTATATAAGAGCGCAGTTAAGGGATATATCTGAGTATTTTTAAGAGTACGTATAGGAGTGTATAAGAGTTTATATAAGAGTTTATAGAAGAGTTTATAAAAGAGTTTATAGAAGAGTTTAAGAAGAGTTTATAGAAGAGTTTGTATACGTTTTTATAGTTTTTATAAAAGTTTATAGGAGAGTTTATATAAGACTTGATATAAGAGTTTATACAAGAGTTTATATAAGAGTTTATACAAGAGTTTATATAAGAGTTTATATAATAATTTATATAAGAGTTTATATAAGAGTTTATATAAGAGTTTATATAAGAGTTTATATAAGAGTTTATATAAAAGTTTGTATAAAAGTTTATAGAAGAGTTAATATAAGACTTGATATAAGAGTTTATAGAAGAGTTAATATAAGACTTGATATAAGAGTTTATACAAGAGTTTATATAAGAGTTGATATAAGAGTTTATTTAAGAGTTTATATAATAATTTATATAAGAGTTTATAAAAGAGTTTGTATAAGAGTTTGTATAAGAGTTTATATAAAAGTTTATAAAAAAGTTTATATAATAGTTTATAAAATTGTTTATATAAGAGTTCTTACACGAGTTTTTATAAGAGTTTATATACGTGTTTTAAAAATACGAGTTTGTATAAGAGTTTATAAAATAATTTATATGAGTTTTGAGCTATATAACCTTGTGGTTCTTGATCTATTTCCTTCATTATTCATTTACATGCAATGATAACTAGTTTTAAACAGGGATCCATAATAATAAATAATTATAATTATATTATAATTAATATTATAATTATTTGAAAGCCGCAACTTTCTCTGCCCGACCTCTGGTCACACTTATGGTGTAAGCGTTCGTATGACGAGTAATTTGAACATGTCAATGGGTAGTTTCTTAATTATATAAACTATCTTACAAATATCTCTTCTATAAAGATTAAAAATAATACAAAATAAATATGTAATAAAACAATACATAATAATATTAAATAATATAATTAACACCCAACTAATTGCCATAAAAATGGCTATAAAAATCCATGCTTGTCTTTCTATAAAGATAAACCTAGGGTCTTCCATCTCTCACTTGGTTTGAGATCATGTGCTGCGGAAGTCTTTGCTAACAGCCAACACAATCCCTTCTCCAGCTGCTCCTCCAGCTGCTCCTCCTCCAGCTCCTCCTCCAGCTGCTCCTCCTCTTTCAAATGCTCCTCTTACTCCTCCCCCTTTTATTTCTTCCTCTCTTCCACCTCCTCTTACTCCCCCATCCGCCATATCTGCAATCTCTCCTCAGTCTTGGCAAAGCCATCTTGGAGACGCATCGTCTCGCCGAGTCGCTTCTCACAGCCCATCATCTTGGCATCTGCAACAGCATCTGCAGCAGCATCTGCAGCAGCATCTGCAGCAGCATCTGCAGCAGCATCTGTGCTGCTTCCGCATGGAGCAATTGAGCCACTCTACGTGTTGAGTCACTCCAAATCCAAATCCAACTCGAAATCCCTCCTCCATCTCGCCCCACGTGGGCTCAACTTGAACTCCCTGGGCCAGTTTCCCAAAAAAGCCCCATCGCGACGACCTCCAGCGCCCCAAATTGCAGTATTTTTTCGAGGCAAGGAGCTGGCGTTGCTTTTGGCATTCCGATGGATTCCACAACCAAATGCCAAAAGCCGGCCACTAACCACAAAGTGTGCAGAGAGGAAAATGGTATTGTTATATATATTAAATAATATAATTTAATATAATATATTAAATAATATAATATATTAAATATATTATATTTTAAAATATATATATATAATATTATATGTCTTGAAATAAAAAAGAAATTAATTTACAATTAATAAGTAAAGCTGCAAGTGAAAAAAAATGGTATACAAAGGAAGTAAGGACAACTATTATTAAATTATATTAATTCCCTTATAATATTTATAATTTAATATATAATATAAATAATAGTTATAAATATTATATTATAGCCTAGTCTCTATAAAATTTTCCTTTGCTTCACTTATTGTTTATTTTTATTGACATGTAATTTAATATAATATAATTATTTATTCATTATAATAATAATAAAATGTTTTTTTTAAATAAGAAAACACATTATTTAAAAATAAATCTGATTTTTGCTTGCTGATTCCTGTTTGACTCCTTTCTACACAACAAAACTTTAGAAAATGGACAAATTAATAAATTTAAATATTTTTATTAAGTAAGTATATGAAGAAGATGACAAATAAATAAAATTGTTTAAAATTAAATTTGAATTTAGAAATACTGTAGCACTTGCAAGATAATTATCCAAATAAAAATAACATAAATATTATGCCATTAATATTTATAGCATAAGTAAGAATTTATAAATAAAAACGGTAGCAAAAAATATGAAAATCGTACAAAAACTAAAAATAATTATTATAAGCACTAATGTTTTCTAAAATTTTCTTCTTAAAAAAAAGTAACCTTTTAAGTATATTTTTTTGCTGCTTTTTAACATCCGTTTTGACCATATTTATGTCTAAAATGGTTCAAATTAAAAGCAAATATTTAGTTAGCATTTAAAACTATTGCAGCAAACACAAAACTCCTGTCTAAATAAAATTCTATGGATATATTGCTATATTTTTTTACCCATTTTTTTAAAGGAAGTTTTCAATCTGCGTTTAACCCTCCTGCTTGAAATAATTGATGCCCAATATAAAAAAATACAAAAATAATTATTTAAACTTTTAAGATAAAGCAGCAAACAAAAACTAGATATTATTCCATAAGTATATTCTAAAAGATTTTATGTACCATTTTAATCTCTATACTTTATAAGCTTCTTTTAAAACCTATTTTTCAACTTAATATTTTTAATTTAAACTTAAAAAAAAACTATTTTTTGCAGTGCATAGAAACAAAACAATTGCATCATGGCTCAAAAAAAAAAAGAGCCCATAAGCCCAACAAAAAAGCAGCCAAAAGCGTTGGAGGCTCAACGAGTGAGACGAGCGGCAGAACTGGAACGTCGCAATAATTTCGGCTATTTCTCGCTTCTCCTTCCTTCACTTTGCTTCTCTTCGTCGTTTTTGGTTTGTTTCTTCACATGGTTTGTTCGCCAGTGTGTTTGTTGTTGTTTAGAGGTTTTTTTTTGTGGGTCAAAGAGCGCACATTCATTGAGGCATTCTACCGCGTTTGCAGCGTCCAAAATTGCGATTTGCCGCGAAGAATGCAGTTTTGGCCGGCACAGTGGGACGAAAATGATTTGAAAATCAATGGGATTTCGATAGATTTTTAAAAGAACAACTTGAAACAAATTAAAAGTTATAAATAAGACTATACCTTATTATACCCTTGCAGGGTATTATAATTTTAGTCAGAAGTTTGCAACGCAGTGAAGGAGACATTTCCGACCCTATAAAGTATATATATTCTTGATCAGCATCAACAGCCGAGTCGATCTAGCCATGTCCGTCTGTCCGTCTGTCCGTCTGTCCGTCTGT
>VNJU01010512.1:0-34875 GCA_008042675.1 Drosophila seguyi | reverse complement strand
GGACGACTATATCATATAGCTGCCATAGGAATGATCGGTAAATTTTAATCAAAAAAATTATAACTTAGCCAATTTTTAAGATATTTGCATAAAATTTTAGATCTGATCATTTGGTATTATTTTAGAATTTCGGTTTTAATTTTATCAAAATCAGACAACTATATCATATAGCTGCCATAGAACCGATCGGAAAATTTTGAGAAAAAAATCTAACTAAGCAAATTTTCCGCATATTTTCATAAAATTTAAGACATGGCCATTTTTTATTATTTCAGAATTTCGGTTTTAATTTTATCAAAATCGGACCACTATATCATATAGCTGCCATAGGAATATATATATCTGTTTGCCTTTGTTGCTTGCAACATTTTTCGCCAGCAACATTCTGCATTGGCAACATTTATTTAATGACAGTACCCGAGAAAGCAAAAAAGTCAGAACATTTTTCTTCTTCTTCATCTTCTTCATCTTCTAATTACTGCAAGGGTATTTAAACTTCGGAACGCCGAAGTTAGCTTCCTTTCTTGTTTTTATTTAATTTATTTTTTTCGGATTAATCGTAGGGTTATAATATGATTTATTGCACGAATATGGTAGAAATACCTTTTATTAATAAACATTAAGTATAAGTTAATTTTAGATTTTATTAGATAATAAGAGTTTTGGAAAATATTAATTAGAAATCTTTTGAAAAGCTCTTAAAAATGTGCACAAATATTATAAACAATAAACAAACAGGGAAAATGTTAAATAGTAAATAATAATGGAAATTTTTAGCACCTTTTTAATTGTATTGCATTGTATTATTTGTAATCATTTCATAATATTCATTCTTCTGTATTAATTTTTCTGAGTTCATTTTATTGTATTTATTTTGCTGTATTCATTTCCCTGTATTTCTTCTTTTGTATTTCTTCTTCTGTATTTCTTCTTTTGTATTTCTTTTTCTGCATGTCTTCGTCACTATTCATTCTTCTGTATTCATTTTTCTGTATTCATTTTTTTGTATTCATTTTTCTGTATTCATTTTTCTATATTTATTCTTCGGTATAAATTTTCCTATATTCACTTAATTAATTCCCTTTAAAAACCAACACCTCTGACACCACTGTGCCTCGTTGATTATATTTCTTTATGGTCATTTGTCAATGGAAATTATGCGGCAACGATCCGACAACGATCTCGTTCTCATATATCATAAAAAAGCTATGAAAAATGTGGGCGTGGCGGCTAAACAAGTGTCGTCGTGTGGGACTTGGCAACAAACCGGAGGAATGCCAAAAGAGATTGTGATTGGATATGTCATGTGCATATGGATACCATATACATATATCTATGCACAGAGAAAAATGAGAGACCTGATGGTTGTTTATCAATTGGAATTTGTGTATGAGAATTTATTCATCAGAATTTATTTACATCAGAATTTCCAGCTCTTCGATATATGATAATATGAGAATTATGGATGCTATGAGTAAGCTGAAAAAATTTATATATCTTTAAATAATAATTTAAATAAGAATTTTTAGGTATATAAAAAATAAAATATAAGATCTTTATAATAATAAAGAACTTTTAATAAACTTTCATCTTTTTTTAAATTTAAAATATTAAATTAATACTACAGAACTTTTCTCCCAGTGAGAACATCTTTGGGTTATCTCTTATGGATCCATCTTTGGATGATATATATATCTTTACCTTTACACACGAATAGGCCGACGGCGAGGGCGGCCTCTTGGGCAGCGTGAGGGAGTAGGACTTGTGGAGCTGACCGTGGGGAATCCCCTCGTGCTTGGCGGCCACCTTGTAGGTGTGCCGCCACCCAAAGAGTCCGCCCAGCTTGGTGGCCAGTGCCGGGCACTTGGGCGGCACGTCGAACATTTTTGCTTCGAAATCCAATCTTTGGTCTTTGCTTTTTGGCTGGAAGCACACTTGCTCCACTGCTTCTTATTTATTAATTATTATTTGTTAGTTTTTTTATTATTATTGTTGTTTGCCTTTTTTGTTTGCGTTTTTGCACTGTTCACAGTTTTTTTTGTTTTGTCTGTCGATTAATCGTAATTTGAGGAACATATCACCGCTTTATAAACAAACACACAAAATAAATAAATATAAATATATTTCTTAGTTGTGATTCAACGCACTTAGTCACACGGCGTTCTTTGTTATTATTATTATTCTTGATTCTAGGCTCTTATCTTATGATGCAATGCGACAGTCTTATCAGGAACACTATCAAAATGCAGTCGAAATTGGCGGTCTTATCGAAGGCATACGGAAATGCTATCTCCCAGAATGACATTGGGAGTCAAGAGTAGTTTTTGTGGGAAGATTCTACGGCAGATAATGTGAAATTTGAGGTGACGAAACTCAAAATATTATCTGTGATATGGACTTTTTTTTTTAACTAAATTCAGGAAAAATTAAAAGCGGTTTTAAGCACTTAAAAAGGTATTTTAAAGTATTTAAATATATTTTTTATGTAATGAATTTGGGTTAACTTCTAATTTTGTACACCTTCTTAGAGTTTTTAAAAACTTTTGGAACTTCTGTAGAACTCTCTCCATATTCAGTAATAAAATTCCTCTTCAGCAGCACTTTTTTTTCCAGCTAATTTTACATAAACAAAAGAAACTTCAAGCCAGACAAATCACGGAGGAAGTTGAGATTGAGTAAACATAACCAATATAAACACAATCAATAATAAACAAATCGAATTGAAAGTCTATCAAAATTATAAACAAACGGAAGAAACGACAAACTTTATAAATAAAGAAAGAAAACAAGTCAGAAACTTAAAGCAAAACAATTTTTAGAAGCTTCAAGTTGAGCTGAGAGTTTTTAAAGTTTTAAAAAATGCTTAAGTTAAATTGTTTATTTATTTAAAAAGAGCTAAGCAGCCAAGTAATTTAGAGATAGGTAAGCTAAAATTTAATTTAATTCGTTGCAAACAAATTTTTTGAGAAAATAATACAGGGGAAATTATATGAACAAAATATTTATTTAATTCAGTGAAGATCAAAATTAAAGGCAAAACTTTTTATGAGATTTTTCTATTAAAAAATAATGTTTAATTAAAACTCTTAAACTCTTTTCATTGGGTTTTTCTATTAAAATATAATGTTTAATTAAACTCTTAAGCAGTTAGAAAATATTAGGTCTAATAATTAAATTTAAGCTTTAATTAAACTAAACCCGCTTTAAGTATAGACCAAATTTCCTGTTTTTCCATTCTCCCAAAAAATTTAACCCCGTTCTTCAAGTAGTTTTTTAATTATTTAATATTGTGGCTTAAAAAAAAAACTGGTTTGAAATTCTAAGAGACTTCAAGAGAGAAAAAGAGCGAGAGAGAGACGCCGGCACACAAAGCTTTTCGCCTTTTCCATGCAGTAATTTTCCCGCTTGCCTCACGGCCCCACGGCAGTCGGAAAAACAACAAGGCAACAAGTTGCACGGCTGGCATTATTTTATTTCCCCCCCTCCCCCGCAACCATGTTCGTGCTCAGGCATTTTGCCTATACGATATCTACATATATAATGCATTAATATATAGATAAATCAACTGACAGCGGACAGTGGCAGAGTTGCAACAGTTGCACTCATTTCGCACACAAATTCGCTGTGATTATGCACCTGAGCGGGCAGAGGGGAGGGGTAGGCCTGGGACACACCTGTAATAAATGCGACGCTCGGCGGCTGGCAACAACAATGGCGCCCGCCTGCCATTTTCGAAGCGCCAGCAACGCGCTGAAGCATGACCAAAAAAAAATAACAGAAATAATAGAAAAGAAAAAAAAAACAAGAGAGATGCCAGGCATCGGGTTTGCTGGATCCACCTCCTCCTCCTACTCCACCCCCTCCTTTCCCTCCTTCTCTAATTCCACCCCCTCCTTTCCCTCCTTCTCCCTTTCCACAATGCGATTTATTTGCTTACTAGAAATTTTAGACACAGCAAAAAGTGACTGTACACACACAGGCAGCCAAAAGGGGCACACACACACACACACACACAGTCAACACAGCTGGTAGAAATATTGGCTACTATCAACAGCTTAAGATATTGTAATATAACATTCTATTTGTTACTACAATAAATAATAATATTAACAATAATAATAAAATACAATACAAAATAATATTAACAAAAATAAATAAATAAATTACAATAAAAATACTAAGAAAATACTTTCAAAGAATACTACAAATACTGAAACTATAATAAATACTATAAAGAATTAGATGGAGTGATAAACACTTTATGAGGAAATTTAATTAATAAATTAAAAACCCAATAAGCAACAAATTAAAAAAAATAAAATATTGACAAGAAAAAAAATGAACAAAAAGCTACCAAAACTATCATAAAATATCAAGTATCAAAAAATACCAAAACTATCACAAAATATCAACAATATCATAAAATACCCAAAATATCAAAGCATACCAAAAATATAATAAACTACCAAAAGCATTATAAAACATGAAAAACATCAAAAAATATTAAAAAATATAATAACAATAAATATTACACAAAAAAAAACATTAGAAAACCCTAAAATATGAAATTAAGAACTTACGAAAAAAGGTTTTTAAAAACACGGTAAAGAAAACAAAGAAAAATGTAGAGTACATCAACAAATTAAAAAATAAAAAGCAAATAGTAAAAAATAATGATAGAAAAAAATAATAAAAGAAAAAATAAATTAATATAAAAAAAATGCAAAATAATAAATATTAAATAAATAAATAAAAGAAAATAAATATAAAAAATATATATAAATAAATATGAAATAAATAAGTATAAGAAAATAAATATAAAAAAGTAAATATAAAAAAACAATAAATATAAAAAAAAAAAATTATATAAAAAAATAAATATAAAAAATATAAATATAAAAAAAAATAATTATAAAGAAAAAATATATAAAAATATAAATTCGTATAAACAATATCAATGTATACTACTAATTTTCAAAAAGTTAATTTAATAAATATTTTATAATTAAAAAAGCAAAAAGAAAAACTGCTACTAATTTGACCGTTGCTGTACCGCCCTCCCCTCCAGAGCCACGCATAAATATTTTTTTGGGCCGAGCCAATATTTGCTTTGAGCTGAACAAAAAAATAAAAATAAAACTCAAGTCGAGTGCAGAAATTAAACGAATTTCGTTTGTGCTGCAAGAAGAATGTGCAGATAAATGTGAAAATGTGGAATAATCGAGCGATTATCCACATGCTCATTCGAATATTTATCCATGAATGAGCTAGTTATTCACACACTCGCTGGAAGGTCAAAGGGGAAAGGCAAAAAAATGGGAGGGGGAATCCCATCCATCCACCTGACTGGCGCGTTCATTAACATTTCCATTCAAGCGTGGCCCATTGTGGAAAACGAGTTGACTCACTCACTACACTCACTCAGTAGTCATTCATTCATACATAGAGTCTTGCATTCATTGATTGATTTAACCGTTCGTTTATATCGCTAATTGAAAAAACAATTGTGGTTTACTAATTTTGAAGGGATTTGAACAAATTTTTAAAACTTTTAAATAACTTTTACGTATTTTTATATATTTTTTTTTTACTTATTTTAAGCAATTTCAATTAATTTTAACAACTCTTAAAAGCAGTTGCTTGAATAATCAACTGATTAACATTCTCAACATTAGCATCTTCTCTTTGAAATTGTTTTTAATATTAATATTTGAATTTAATTTGATAAATTTCCATTACACAAGACCCACTCATACGCTCGTTCACATGCTCGCCACGCACTCATTTGAATTAACAATTAGCAAATCCCTTTTTTTCTTGGGAATAAATAAACGCTTGCCTTATTGGCCAAACGATAACCCCATCTACAGATTACACAGATATAGATAGATATATATGTATATGATATAGGTATGTGGATATTATAATGGAATCAGCCTGCGCCACTCCCCTGGGTAGGAAATTAATTGAAAAGAGGGAAAAATACTCGTAAATTAGCATAAAATGCGATCATATGAAGGTTTTGTGAAGCAGCCGCGCCACGCCTTCTCAGGGGGTTCCTTTGTGCCTCCATGCCTCATGCCTCATGTCGGGGCCTGACTTTTCGCCCGAGCTTTTCAGTTTTCAGTCATAATTTGCAATCAGGCCTTTAACAACCCACGAGATGCCGTGAGGTTCCAATCAAAACGAGGCGGGGGGGTTACAAATAGAGGTGAAAAATGGTGGAAAAAATGAAGAAAATATATATATATATGTATATGTATATGTGAATGCAACAAACGTGCAAGAAATATGCAGGAGAAGAAAAGAAAGGCCAAATTACACGTTGTCATTATGCATGCCATGCAGCAAAGGGCGGCCAGAGATCTGCATAATAAAGTATGCAAAAAAAGAGAAAAAACAACATAAAAAAAAGGTGGAAAAAATCAGAAATAAGCTAAGCTAAGTGCAGTCAGAAGGAGGTCTCACAGAGGGGGCGTGGCCAGCCATTGTTGATTTGCAAAAAAAAAAAACATTATTGTTACACGGGAGATCAGGAAAGGAGAAGAGATAACGGAGAAAATCCAGGGGTACTTGGGAATAATTTCTTAAACATAAAAAGGTAATAATAAGTAAGTATTTTATGGAGTCAAGTTATTAAAGTAACTTGTTTTTTTTATATATTTTCTGGTAAAAACTAAAGTAGGGCACCTCAAAACAAGTACAAACGCCACAGTCCAGTGTGAACGACAGAAAGATACCCGGTATCCCAAACAATGTGGGTGAAATTTAAGAAAAAAAGATAAAATATATAGATAATATATATAGTTAGATAAAATATATCTTAAGGTTAAAAAAAAAAAACAAAAAAAAAAAAAAATTAAATTTAATTTAATTAATAATTAAATTCGAATAAAATAAGCACAAAAGACCTCTCAGTCGCAGTGCCTCAATCTCTGCCGGCAGATCTCCCCAATAATTTTTAAAAATTAATAATTAAACACTTTTGAAAGGCAAAATTCAAATGTTGACAACAGCCTAGGAACATACTAAGCAACACGCGACTAAGCATACATATTGCTAGGTACATGTTGAGCAACATCTAACAGAGTTCTAGATGTTGCAGAATGTTTGTTATCCAATAACTTTCATGTTTATTATACGATTTTAATCAAATTTATTTAGAGTAACTCCACGCAAGTCTCAATATTCCATATCAATTTACTTTAAATCGAAATGCCTGCTATAAACAGTATATGATACCCTTTCCCCAATGGTTCTCCCTCAAGCAAACCAATACTTTAGCTTCAATGAGTCTTTATTTGAGTCCAAATAAACAATTACACTTTTCTCCAGACAAAAATCGAGCTAAACTCGAGCTAAACTCGAGCAAAAATCGAGCAAAAATCGAGCAAAAATCGAGCAAAACTCAAGCTCAATCTTTCAAGTGAAAGGCGACGCGGCGGCACCTTTCTCAGCTGCTTGGCATATGATTAGCGGAAAGAGCTGGAAAATAAAGGCTGGCGAATAGTTGGCACAAATAATTAGCAGCCAATAACAAGTGAGAATGTCTGATCTCCAGCGATCTCCAGCTGAAAACATATTCGGACTCGGACAAGGGCAGCTGAGGGTCAGCATCAGTCACAACAGCTGCTTGGCACAAGGAAAAGCTGGGGGAAAACCCAAGTACAAATGCAGCCAGTCGCCATTTAAGGCTATTAATGTCAACGCTTTCCAATGTGCTTTCTATATCTCTGTGAACCTCTGGCTTTCCCAATCACATTAAGCACTCTAATTATTATCAATCGGGGCGATGCGATATGATAGTCGCATTAGCCGATATGATATGACATCGAGTGGCTTTGTCTATATATATATATATATTTCCCAGGCCGAGGTCGCTGGCACCCGGGAAATGTTTCACAATGAGGAGAAATAAAGTAAAGAAAAAAAAAAGAAAAAAGAAAAGCACCACTCAAAGTCAACTCTACTGTACTCTTGTCTAAAGAAAGCCTTCCGTAATTACCCCAAAGAAAAAAGGCACAAAATGTAAGGCCATTTCCCTGAACCTTTAACACCCATCATGCGTGTTATAAAAAAAAATAGGAAAAGAAAAGAAAAACTTCAAGAGCTGGGGAAATGAAACCAACTCTATATTGCGGCTCATCAACTTTTGCTTTTGTTTTTTTTTTTTTTTCCCCCACTTCTGTGCTCTCTTTTTTGCTCTCTCTGTTAGCCATGGCTTAATTGCCGGATAATTATGTGACACTTTGGCCAAGATCAAGGAAAATGCATTTGTATCTATGAGATACATTTTACACAAGGAGATCGAAGGGTAGCTAGAGTGTAGGGGAGAGACTGAAAGAACTTTATTCTTGCTCTTTATTTTAAGAGATTTTTTAATTTTTAAAGCAATATATTCAAATATAAATTCAATAAAATATATATTGTAAAAGGTCTTCATAAGAAACATTATTTAACTTGTGATTGACTTAAATTTTCATACAATAAATAGTACAAAATTCCAAGTATTATTCATAAAAGTGCAAATAAATAATACAAGAAATAGTATAAAGTTTACACACAATAAAATAAATTTAATAAATTAAATGTCTGAAGGCCTTTAGTCGCTCTGGCTTTAAATAATTGTAATAAGTAAATTGTATTTTTTATTACAATAAAAATCAAATCAAATCAAATTAAATCAATAAATTAAGTACTACGAATTGTGTACTATTTAATCTAAAATAAACTGTATCCAAACTGAATAAAAAAATTAATTAGTTACTGAGATTATGATTATAATATTATGAAAATAATACAAGAAATATTACACAGCTGTCACACAGTTAAATAACTTTAATAAATTAAGTTCCACGAAATACGAACCATTAAAATCTTTAATAAACTGTTTAAAACGGAATAAAAATTCTGTGACAACGCCTTGATAAATAATTAATTAAGAGTATAAAACCCTTAAAATGTTAAATTATGTTGCAGAATTATATATTCTTAAGAAATATACAATTTTCACAGAGTTGAATGCCTAAGAAATGATATTGCCTTATTTTTAGACCCATTTTTAAGGGTTTTTATAAAACCTAGTAATTTTTAGAGCACCCAATCTTTAAGCTAAATATTATTAAATTACAATCCAACTCCCTTTTTTTAACCGCGAGAAACTTGCTAAACTAACCAAACACAAAAAATTGACACCGCTAATTTCGGTGTGAAAATTCAACACTTTTCGCAGCTACCTATGAATTTTCCGCGAACTTGAATCACAAATCGTATTTCGCAAGCCACGGCTATTGGGTCACATTTCCGCTGAAGGGGTAAACAGAAACTGAACGCTTTATTACCCCACACCACCCCTCTGGTGAGTCAGGGCCTTGAGATATATGTAAGCAGAGGTATTATTAGTAGAGTCGCATGGCTCAAGACCCTTGTTTTTTTTTGGTCACCTTTCCCGTTTGACATCTTGACAAATTGAAAAGGAGAAAACCCCTAAGGCCTTGTGTACTCTTCAAATTGTTTACTTAATGTGACTCTTTCTGTGTCTCCTCTGTCTGTATATTTGTTACGTTACAATATTAATTGCTGTTGAGTGGGCTTGGAAAAACTTTCATCTTTTTCCTGGCCGAAAGCCATTTATAAAGTGGAGCGTTGTTGTCGTCATAAACCCAACGAATGTTGGACAACAAAAGCCGCTTACCTGAAACCCTAACTCGTAATTGCCATTGCCGAAAAGTCAGTAAGTATATTTTAACTGAGGGGGGGAAGGGGAATCCCCACAACACACACACACAACTGGTTCCATAAAGTTGATTGAACCCTTGGAAGGGAGGGTAGAGGAGGGGTTACTCATTCGCTGTGATTGAGTAACACAGATTTTAATTGATTTAAACGGCTGCGAGAGCTTCCACTTTTGCTTAATTGCACGTGAAAAGGTAGAAAAGGTAGAGGAAGTGCGGAAGTTTTTTTTCTTTTTGGGAAGAAAAGTAAAAGCTAAGCATGCACTGAGCAAAAATTTATGGAAATAAGTTAATGAGCAAGGTATTGCTTGTGGTTATTTATTACAAGAGGTTCTGGCCTGATTTTTGCTATGCTAGTTTAATTGTTAAGAATCTGTTAAGAATGTATTTTAATTAAATTATTTTAAATGTCTGTTATTAAAAATATTTATTTATTTATATAAAAAATATACAAAAAAAAAAATAATATAAAATAAATTAAAGAACAGGCAGAGTTTCGCTCATAAATGACAAAAAATGAACAAGCAACTAATCCTCATGTGCGTCGCAAAGTATATGCTTTGTTGTTGCAAACTGCAGAAGCATTTTTACCGCCTGACTTTCTTTTTGAAAATTTTCAAGAATCACAGAATGTGAGAACCATTAGGATATAGACTCTAATAATAAGATTAAACAAAACATTTAATGCACTGCTTATACATTAAAAATATTGTTGGTATTATTAATAAATAATTTGAAGCCCAAAGTTTTGCATAATTCTTTTAAGAAAATTAAGTAACTTAAAATTGTGTAAAATTCTCTTTTATCATATTTGTATATAAAATTGTTCATATATATATATTTTTTTTTATAATATATTTTTATATAAATTTTTTACATAATAAATTTTTATTTAATAATACATTTTTATTTTTTTTTTAATATTTCTCATAGTTATAATTTATAACATTTTCTGTTTGTGTGTATAAGCCCCGTAAAAAAAAAGAAGCCTTCGTTTTATGCCTTTTGGAAACCTTGCTGTGTGCGCGGCGCCGCCAGCTCTCATTATGCAAGCGTTATTAAGTAGTTTGGTTATACGCGCTTTTATCTACCATAAATGTTGGTGATAAGGCTGGGAGGGAGACGTGGAAGGCCGGGGGGGAAAAGGCCAGGAGACTGAGCCAACCACGTGCTCCATCGCAATTCGTATTCGTTTCAGGTCAATTGAGTTCACTGTCACTTTCACTCACTGTCTGCGGTCACTTCTCTCTCTCTCTCTCTTTGCTTATAGTATATCTCTTTCCCCAACAAGTTTTGGTTTTATTTTTAGTTTTTTTTTACATTTTATTTACTTTGTTTTTAAGCCACTTTGGTGACAACACACACACTCGTCGGCAAACAGTTAATCGAGCAGAGCAAGCGATGGGAATCGAAGCCGGCTTTAACTGTGCATTTCGATTGTTTTGATTCGATTTGTTTGATGGCCAAAAGCCAGCGATTTATTGGTATTTATGCTTTGTTTAGCTTTCGGCACTTTTGCGGCTTTTCAGCTGCTTTCGTTGTGTTTTTTTTTAAATGTTTTTTTTTTTTTTCAGAGAGGAAAAATAATGTTTGAAGGGGGAGTGAGTACAAATGGGTTTCTTTAGGGGAAAAAATTAAAGAATGGTTTTTTAACTTATATAAAAGTGTTAATATTTTAATAAGAAATCTATACAAATATTTTAATAATATTTTTACCTGCTCACTAGTTTCTTTATCAAATTTTCAAGCATTTTGTTCCTCGTAAAGTGTAGAAATAAAGACCTAAGCCACCTTGAGGATTATTTCCCCATCAATTATATAATATTTATTAGAGCAACTAAAAAAGATTAAAGACCTAAAACAAAATTAAAGAAACCACTTGAAGTATTATGAGATTGTAATCCTCAAAGTAACCCCTAAATAGTTATTTTACGACCTTACCTTCCCGTCGATTAAGAAAAACCCCTCTTCTTCTGACTCTTGGCGCAAATATTTTATCAAATCGTAACGAAAATAAAAAACAAACAACAAACCGAAACCAAAGCCGTAACCCGAAAGTTATTTTATCTGGGGCCGGATGATAAGATTAACTTTCGGTGCTGATATACTTGCAAGAATCGAAAGCCCACTCGCTATACATATATACAGATAGATACCAGTCCAAAATGGTATTATAGTAAATACCTGCGGAATCCAATCCAGCCAAGGTGGAACCACTCCAATCGATGCCAAAGCCACTGAAGGCCAACCGCAGAGTAATGGAAAAACAAAGCAAAAAAAAACAAAGCTAAAAAAATAAATAACAAAACTAAAAATAAAGGCACAACTCAAGCGGCAACTCCAACTGGTGGAACCAACACCACCCCGCCGCTGGCCACGCCCCCGGGCTGAGAACCTGCTCCCCGATTGGGTTTTCAGTGTTAGCTTTTGGTTCTCGTTCTCATTCGAATACGGATTCTTGTTCTCGTTGCATTCCTGCCAAGTGAAAGTCGCCGGAATCAAGGCTATACTCCACACTGTCATATCTATCAAGTTGTAGTTATGACATGCCAAAAGGTGGAGTTTATAAGGAAAAATCCCATTGAATTAAGAAAAAATCCTTAATTATTTAAGTCTCTGTAAAGCGAACAGGCTCGAAGGACCAAAACAAAAGGACAATCTTTACTTCCAACTATACAAAGTCGCCAGAATCAAGGCTATTTTCCAGTCGATTCTATCAAATTGTAGTTATGACAGGCAAAAGACTGAGTTTATAAGCAAAAATCCCATTTAACTCTTATAAATTAAAAAAAATATCCTTATAATTTAAGTCTTTATAAAGATATAAGGCTCTAAGGACCGAAATAAAGGGATAATCTTAACTAGTCACTATTTAAACTGTTTAACTTTGAATTCATTTGATAAAAAAAAAACATAAACTTCATAGTTTACCATTATAAGCATTATTACATAATTTTTAAATATATTTATTAGATATATTTACGCAAATAAAGCTTTCTTAAAACAAGAGTCAAGTGTCAAGTGAATTAAACAACAATTGAATTCCAGAAAAAGCTAATAATAAATACACCCGATACACAAGTCTTAAGCAAAACTATAGAAATTCCAGGAGACAATCCACAATCCCATAAACTCACAACAAACACTCAATAATCACCAAAGACCCTAAGCCGGAATGTAACTGAATTCCTCGAAGGCATCCTCTTTCGCTTTACACCCCTAAAAAATGTGGGAACAATGTCGGCTTCTAATTAGCTGCCGTGGAAATCAACTGAAATTGGAAACCCAAATGGATTTATTAGCCATCCGAGTTAATTGACAAAGAAGAAAAAGACAGGGAAAAGGTCAAAGGATCCTATCCGACCCAAAAGGGAAGCCCTCAAAGAAGTCACAAAAATAAAAGGCAAGGAAATGCCATATGGTTAGGATATTGTGGGAATAATTCTCTCACTCTTGGTCGGCTTCTACAAACAGGTGTGTGAGGAGCCTAAAAAAAAGAGGGAGGGTTTTTAAGAGTGTATCTGAAATTTGTTACAATTTTAGAAGGAATAATATAAGACTGAAACTAGAAAACCTTCTTTAAAACTTAAAATTACTTTATTTGAAATATAAACCCAAATATGTTGAAATTGTAGCATCAAAAGGTAACCAAATTTTCCCCCCAGTGCACCTTTTGCATGTCAAGACGTTTCCTGCATTTCCTTGATCGTCATGGGAAGCTAAGCAGCCCAAGAAAAAAATTATAAAGAAAAGAGAAATAATGAAAAACCCCAAGTTGAGGAGAATCAACCCTAAGAAACGACAAGTGTTTGCGCTTCTCACATATTTAAACGAAACAGAAATTCGCTTTATCTGCAATTTATCTGCAATCTCAACTGTTTCTTTGCGTGTTTGCCAGTTTATATAGTATAAATTTCTACTCTTTTTCAGATATCAGACAACTTTAGATAAACCTTAAATTCTTTCACACACACACACAGAGACACATAAATATATATATATATATGTTGGCCTTAAAACTGTGGCATTGCAACAATGCCAAGTTCTTGCACATTTTTGGGACTTGAACAGAACACAAGAAAATAATAATAATAACACTCGAGACTCGATGATAGCTTCGTAATTTGTTTTGTTTTTATTGTTATATTTTTTTTTTATTTGTTTGCGAATTTTATCCGAACCGTCAAGACAATTGCTTTAAATATTTAAGTTAAGCAGCAAAATAAAAAAAAATAAACAACAACAAGTACCGACGACAGCCAGCGGCTGCGACGTCCGACGTCGACGCATTTCGGAACCGAAGTGACGTGAGGAAAATGAAGTGGCAACACGCTCCCAAAAACAAAACACACACGGCGGCGGCTGTCGGAGAGAAAGAGCGATCGCAGGTGTGCACTGCGACAAAAAAACTGGGTGTTGTTTTTGAAAAATCGATGGAGAATTAAGTTTCGTTTGAGGACTAACTTGTTGGTAAAAATAAATACCAATTAAACTGGTTACAAAATGTGGAGTAATGAAAAAGATCAACAACAAATTGAATGCTTTTTTTATATAATTAAAAATTTGGTGTTATCTTTTCTTTTTGCCTTGCTAAATTTCCAGTAATAAAATCGAACTTAAAAAGGGTTAAGCAAGAAATCCCATTCAAAGCTACTCGTTGATATCATTAATTTAATCAATTTTATTTATATGTTTTGTACGCCTACTCAAACACTCTTATTCATAAATTTTTTTAAATTTTCACCCATTTTACGCTAATTATTATTAATTTATTAAATAATTATATAAATATATTTTGTAATTCTTCTCAAACACTCTTTTTCATCAATTTATTTCCATTCTTTACCATTTTTGTTCACAATTTGTGGAGTTTTTACCAATACGAACACTTTTTATGTAGTTTCACTGCTTCTCAAAATTATTAAAATAATGCTGGCCTAAAAAAGACTTCAACATTCGCATTCATAAATTATTTACTATTAATTTATTATTTATTTAAATAATTACCTAATCTAACCTATTATTTATTAAGTATTATTTTTTGAGCCATTCTTACTTGCAGTTTTATTTTCATTCTCTATAGGTAAGATAGGGTATAAAAAGTTAACTACAGGAAAATAAATCAACTGGGAATTTTTGATGAAAACCCATCTGTTTTACATTTTTAAAGAGTTCAATTTTTAATAATTGTTTATTTCCAAGAAAACGAAATGTCTTAGGATATAAAAACATTTTTTACAACTTCAAATTTCATTCCTAGTTCAAAAAGAATATAAAAATAAATTTTTTTACTTTTCATGTAGTAATAAATCATAAACAAAGTTTGATTTTTTCTAAATTTAAATGTAACTAATTTTTGTTCAAGGTTTAAGTTAAACATATGCGATGTAAATAATTTTAATAAGGACAAAACTGCCTCCACTTGTCTAGTATAAATAACAGTAATAATAAATATTTCTTTCAGTGTCATGAGAGAGTCAGTCATAGCTCTCTCTCTCTCTCTTTCTTAGCCTCTCTCTTTTGCCATCTCTCCCTCTCTCTGTTTGGTTCGCAAATGACCACCGGCCAGGGAGATAGCAACAACAAACACTGCGAGGAAGAACTTTGTCAAGCGGAACGCAAACTAAAATGCGCAAAAACAACAATGGCAAAGCCACTGCTAGAGTAAAACAAAAACAAGAAAAAAAAACTACAGGAAAAGGGGATGCAACCAGCAATTGCAACAACAAGAACAACCAGAAGTCCAAGTAGAAGCAGCAACAAGTGCAGCATAGTTTTTTCTCAAGAGCCGAATACTCAATACCCTAAGAGTCAGTTTTATGGCTGTGAAAAATGTAAAAGTAATTTTTTGGTGCTAAAAAATACATATTTTATTTATATAAAAGATAGAAAAAAATACATATTTTATTTTATTTGTAAAAAATATAGAAATTCGGGGCTTATTCAGTAATTTCTCAAAAATGTAGCTGTATAATTTCATATTTTTTATATTAGTATATTTTCTTCAGTAGAGAGCCACAGGGGATATATGTTTATATATATTATATTTATTCTGTAGCTCTATTTATAATTAAGCATACAGCGTACAAATAAAAAAAAATTATATTTAATATATTATTTATTTATTAGCCGTATATATGTTTTAAAGTATTTCGACTAGGCTTTTTTAGATTGTTTTTTAATTTTTTATAAGAAATATTTCTATTACTCCTTGTACATTTTTTTTTAAGCAACGAATACTCAATACCCTAAGAGTCAGTTTTATGGCTGTGAAAAATGTAAAAGTCAATTTTGGTGCTAAGAAATACATGATTTATTTATATAAAAGAAAGAAAATTCGGAAAATTTGGTCTCCGAAAAAAATACATATTTTATTTTATTTGTAAAAAATAAAGCCCCGATGGCTTCTTCGGTAATTTCTCAAAAATGTAGCTGTATAATTTCATATTTTTTATATTATTATATTTTCTTCAGTAGAGAATATTATATTTATTCTGTAGCTCTATTTATTATTAAGCATACAGTGTACAAATAAAATAAATTATATTTAATATATTATTTATTTTTTAGACGTATATGTATATGTTTTAAAGAATTTCGACTAGGCTTTTTTAGATTTTTTTTTCAATTTTTTATAAGAAATATTTCTATTACTCCTTGTACATTTTTTTTTAAGCCAAACTACCAAACGAATACTGATATTTTAATTAAATTTCAAACTGATTATGAAATCAATATACCCCCAAAAAAGATCGTCTTCCTGGGCGGTGCTGAATGCAAATTTATGTGAGAGGAAAAACAAAAGAAAAATCCAAGGGAAGCCTGGCACCGAGAAGGAATTTTGAGGCGACGCCAGGACGTCGTCGTCGTTGCCATTGTTAGTCGCCGTTGATCTTCACTTCGGGCGGTAACAATTCCTAGAGAAGAACGATTGACGACGTCGGTGACGACGCCTGATAATGAGGATGAGGTTGCCCGGGATGGTAATCATCGTCATTAACAGTTTCCTTTTCCCCTCCCCCCTCATCCGACTCGTGTGTTCTGGGACCAAATTAATAAATAACAACAATAGCTTGGCCTTCGAGGTGCAACGTGTGGCTGTGGTTGCTGCAGTTGTTGGGCATTTTCCATTGGAAAATTCTCGCGCAATGAAACCAAACGAACTGGAAAGCTTCCTTTTAAACAAAACAAAAAAAAGCAACACAGAGGAAAAACTGCACAAACGTTGGCATAATTAATGAGAGAAACCAAACAGCAAAGAAAGAAAAATAAATAAATAAAAACCAACTAAATAAATACATAAATACAATTTGTTACAGGCTTAATTCCAATACAAGCAGTTATATAGGAAAAAGGTTTATATTTTTAAATTTTTATATATTTTAAAATTTGTATATATCTTAAAATTAGTTAAAATCGTATTCAAAACCCACGTAAAGTAAGTATAAAAATAATTAAGACCCCTTTGCGAGTAATTACCGTACTTTCAGCCAACTTGTTACCTAATTAATACGCTTTTTTCTTGGCCAAATGAAAGGAGAAAGAGTGGCTGCTCATCAAGTTCTGATTGCATTTAATTCGCATGAAAGCCACTCAATCACTCAGGTGAGTCATCAATCAAGGCGGAATACTAAGTTAACCAGCGATTCTTTCTCTCTTTTCCTATTAACTGGGTCTCTGTCCATAGAAATTACCATTGTTTTGGCCTAAACTCTTCTCCGGTAACTCCTCAAAACTTTAGCCAGCCAAAACTTCCGTTTGACTAAAGAAAAAAAAAAAGTAACAACATAAATAAAAAAGGCTTTGTCATTGGCTAAAATGCGAGCACACAACACTAATGAGGAATAAGACAGAAGGGGGGGTACGGGAGAAATACTCCCAATACACCGAAAGAATATTGAAAAAAAAATAAGGGTATACATTTTTATATGACTAAATTTTACATATTTTTAAATTTATGAATTCTTGTTCACGTAAATTTAATATTCAAGATAAGATATATTTTTAAAATAAGCTTTAAGATAAGAAATATTTGAAAGATATTTAGGATAAGATATATTTAAAGGATATTTAAATATATATCTTAAATAGTCAATTTATACATAATAAAAACAAAGTAATAAATATTTACTTGAAATATTCTTAAGTTGAATATTTAAGATAAGATATATTTGAAATATATTTAAGTTTATCTCTTAAATATTCAATTTAAAAATGTTTGAAATAAATAAATATCTTTATATATCAAAAAGTGCCTCAAAATATATACTAAACTGATAAATAAAATTAAAATTAAAATTTTGTTTTTAATTAGGCCTTTTTTGAATTTTTTGAGCAACGTTATTTTTTTTTTTTAATTTTTTTCTTTAAAAAAAAAACATCAGACTACACTACATATTTTATTATACTTTCTTTATATTTATGATTTTAGCTTTAAAAGTTCACAAATTATTTCGCTCTCTGCAGCCGAAAAGTGTGCGTGGTTTTCATTATAGAAAACTTCCCAGCTGTTGGTCTCGTTTTTTTTCCCCCGTCTTTTTTTCACAGTTTTGCGAAGTTGCTGGACTGGTCCATTGTCCCAGCATCTGTGTATTTATTTATTGGAGTGTGAGCCTGTGTGTGTGTGTGTGTGTTTGTTAAAACAATAGACACAAACAAATAGATTAAAAAAAAAAAAATGAAAATAAACTAGAAGCCAAGTTCGTTCACCATTTCACCCAATTTTTGATTTGTATTTCGTTTCGTTTTATTTTCTTTGGCTGTTGCTTTGGTTTTTTTTTTATAAATTTCTATTACTAATTAGACATTGTATTACATTTTCTTGACCTTGACTTTACTCTTTTAATTTTGATCTTAATTGTTAAAAAAAAAATTATTTTCTTAATTTATTTTTTGAAATCTACACAAAGAGCAGCGGCAACATCTAGCCTTTGGGACAGGAAACTCCATGTACCAAAGCGACCTCTATGGGTAATGATCAAGCAATGGCTCTAAAACTGTGGTATATTTTTTTAATATTTAAAATTAAAACAAAGTGTTTTGGATCAAGATTAAATGCATTATTTTTTCTGTATACATTTTCTCATTGTTTTTTTGTTTTTTTTTTGTTTTGTTTATTAATTGTATTAATTTTAGTTTTTGTAAGCCTTGTTGGCGCCATCTACACTCTTGGCAATTGAACTACAATATATTGATGTACAAGTTAAAGCCGCTGCAGACTTTGTGGCGTCTTGGTAAAGTGTAGAATATTGTGTAAAATACATAATAAATATCTACATACACTGCAATCTTTTTTGTGAATTACCTAATAAATAAAATGTATATATATAATTGTTTTTGAATTAAAAATGAAATAATAATAAATAACTTTCTATGTAAAAAATGTTTTTTTTAGTCAAAAAAAGCATTCTAATTTACATATTTCTAAGTTTTTTATTTGTTTTATTTTATGTAATATTTTCCCATTGATTTTGTTAATATATTTACTACAATCCTGACAGTTTAACTGCATATTTAGCTTTTTAAGCAGTTGTTAGGTTTCCCAATAAAACCCCAAAATAATGTTTTCCTTGCATTTTTGGTTCCAGTTTTTGGGGTTGCAACGATTGCCTTCGACTGAGATAAGATATGGGAAGGATCTTGATTACCCGCCTCTCCCTTGGCATGTTCCCCACTATATAGATTGTATAGATTTATATCAATTTTCGTAGACTGGAATCCCGGCATTCAGCATTCTCAACTCGCGACTCACTGCACCCATGGCATGTGTCAGCTCGGTGCCTGCATTTCATTTGTCAGCTGGAAAAGGCCCGTCCAACTGGGTCATCATCTACACGACACATACCTGTTGTTGTTCTTGTTACCTGTGAATGCCCCTCCCCCTTTTCGTCTTTCTTCTTTTTATTTTCAATTAACTAGCTGTTATCTCACCTGCAAGTAAACAGAATGGAAAAGAAAAATTAGTTTTCGATTATTTTTTTATTTGGGGTAGGCGGCGCGCAGCACATAGACACAGAAAATGGAGCAAAGATAAAGCAAATGTAGAGCAGTGATAAGTTCAAAAAAAAAATAAAACCTATGTGTTTATAGAGCTATTAATAGGGAAAACGGGTCTTAAAAAATTTATATATGTATATATATAGTCCTTACATTGTTAACATTCATTTTAGGAATATATTTAATAGAAAAACTGTTTCACGGACATTTTCTAGGAGTAATCTCAGGTAGAGTTAAGCCTTAAGATTGGTTCTAAAAAAAGATATAATTATACATTATCTATCTCCTTCTTTATCATTTTATTAGCAAAAAGATTTATATTTTTATATTTTTATTCATAATTTAATAATATATAATATCATTATTATAATAATTATAAATATTTCGAATTAATATCTTTCATAAGTAAAATTAATTAATTTATTTTTCGGCTTTAAATATGACATTATTTGTATAAACTAATTTAAGAAAGAAAAGCTTTTCATTTAAATAATATACCTTAAATGGGATATTTTTAGGAAGAGCTGAATGCCTTAGCTGCTTTGGCTCTTAGCCCTAACTTAGCTCATAATTTAAAACTAATTGTTAGCTTTAGATCAATACTTAAATATAATTAATAAAATAAACTGAGATCAATAATAAAATATAATTAATAAAAAAAAATGCTTCAATTACATATTTAATGAGTAATTTTAGGTAAGGCAAAAGTCTTAAGATTGGTTCAACTTTATACATTATTTTTCATATAAAGTTAAAGAATATTTTTAAGAAATTGCCCTAACTTAGCTTTTAGTTTGCAACTAGCTTTAGTTTAAAAATTATATATTAAATAAGCTGATTGAATTACATTATTTGGGAGTAATTTTAATGGAAAAAAAAGTCTTAAGATTGCTTCTACTTTATATATCTTGGCCTTATTTTATGGGTAAACTAAAACTGAAACAACTGATATTAAATCGTATTAATATTTACCATTTGTTTATATAGTTGTATTTATTTCTTATAACATTTGTTCTTATTTAAAGACCCCAATTAAAGAATGACAAACCTTTTTCCGCTTTTAAAATCGAAAGAAGATTAGTCGCAGTTCGCTACCCCCCCCTCCATTTTCCACACCTCCCACACAACACCCACACCCCCTCTTGATTTTCCACTATCTTTTCAGTATTTCCCCCAAGGTATGCCTGTTGCTTTGGCCACGTCTCATTTCATTTGACACTCTCTGAATCTCTTGCTCTCTTGGGCCATTTGTGGGGCTTCCTCCTCCTGCTCCACCTCCTCCTCCTGCTCCTCCTCCCCCTCCTCCACCCAACCCAACACCCACCACTGCCGCTAAGTGGATTTGCTATCGCTGCGTGCGCTTTATTTCCCATTTTATTAGCCACCGTGCACCAGTTGGCCGTGCTTCGTTACATTTTTATGCAACAAGCAACAGACGACAACAAACAAACAGCAGAAGAAAAAAAAAGAGAGAAGAAAGAAAATAGAGGGGAGGAAAACTGTAGGGACGCCAAAAAGAAAAATGTTTTTCTAATGTCAAAGACACGATCAATTACAAGCGGCTTAAAGTCGGCGGCTCGTGACTCGCTCTTGTTGTTGCGGTTGCTGTTGTACAGTAAACACTGGTTAATGTCACACGCAAAGAATTCTAGCTTTAATAATATAATTTTACAAAACTTTTAGCTTATTTATTATTATTGTTGTTTTTATAAACCTATAAAAGAGCTATTAAACCATAAACCTTAATGTATTTTTTAACTTCTTGCGCAACATTTTCCTTTGTGTTGCTAGCAACATGTGTCCCTGTTTTAGGTGTTGCTTAATATGTTCCTACCAATTATCAACATTTTCTTGTTCCTTTCGATATTTTTAATTCAAGGTTTTTTATGAATTCAAGCTTAATTAGACAAAAGTGTAAATATTTCTTATTTTCTTTGGATACCAGGTATCTCACAGTCGGTCACGCTGAACTGTAGCTTTCCTACTTGTTTTTATTTTTGTGAAAACTAAGTTTAATTCTTTTCATTTTAAAGCTAAACTATTAAACACTAAAATTAACCAGTCAAATGTGGACCAACTGGTATTAAATAATGATTTTCTAAAATGAGAATACAAAGTTTAATCCAGTTTGTAAATAATTAATAAATTACATATATTATATTATATATTAATATATATTAATATATTAATTTATTATTCATTATATGTACATAAATATAAACTATATATAATATAATAACATATAAATTAATATATGAGTATATACAAATAATATTAACTAGTATTTAATAATAAATAAAATAAATAATTTATTATAAATTAATAAGCAATATAATAATTTATTATTATAAACTAACAGCAAGTCTTGAAAACCTACAAAGTTTTATTTTTCCTGAAATATCAACAGTTTAACCTAAGCAAGTCCCACTGTACCTGGTTCCTGCTGTTGTTGTCGTGCGTTGGAGGTGGGGCTCAGGTGGGGAAATCTTGGGGTAGCCGCACACTCGAGTCGCACTTTGATTTGACACGCAGTGAGCGAGGGAAACGTGAGAGGAATCGTCGCTGCGGTGGCAGAGACACACGGGGCAGAAAGGGAGAGCGAGGTAGGAGGCTCCCCTCTCCCAAGCCCAAGAATAGGACCAAAACTAAGCCGAACCCGAGAAGACAAACCCATTTTTTGAGCGACGGACGGACGGACGAGGCCTGACGTTTATTTATGCATTTGCTTGCTCTGAATTTTAAAATTTGTGAGACAAGCGGACAAGGATCTCTCTCTCTTTTGGCATGCGAAGGCGGATTTCGGACTTCGGATTTCGATTCCAGACTCGAATTCTAGGACTGCAGCAGAGCAGCACATTTACCTAATGGATGGGCAGTGTCAGTAGTGGGGAATGTGAGCAGGCCAATATTCTGGGAAATGCCACAGAAATTAAGTAATAGACAGGCGACGTAATCTGAATACGGAAAAACAAGGCAAGAATAAATTTAAAATGTTAAGGAATTCGATTTGAAAGTTAGGGTTGAAAAAGGTTATGATTTAAAAGGTTTCATTTTGATTTTTAAAGTTTTAAGTCTTTTTAGAATGATTTTTTAAAAAAATTTTTAGGTTTTAACAGATGAGGGGTTTATTTTAATATACATTATAAATATAAGTTGATATTTATGGTATACAATTCAAAACCAAACTCTGTATCAATCACATTCATTAGTAAAAATTCGCCGAAATTCGTACTTGGGAATTTTAGGTGTAAATCTTAGTTTTTTTTAATATTTTATATTGAATAAATATTTTTAAAATATTGTAGAAGCATTCAAAAATATCTAATAGTAAATCTAATAAAATACTATAAATTCTGTAATACTAAATACTATACATAATATGATTCCAGATCTAAGGGATTTAAATTGAAAAAGAAAAAAATTTTAGTATTTCTAAATATTCAAAAAAAGAAGTCTCCCTATAAATGCCAACACAAATATCCTATTAGTAATGTGATCTAGTGAATCATCATTATTTGTTCCATTTAAGAGCACTTATCTGGTGCTGTATTTTCCCTCTTTTCCAAGTCATTTAGCGCCAACGGAACAGATTGAAGAAGTAAACTAAGAAGAAACAAAAAACTGACCCAGAGACAACGAAAGAAGATATATATATATAAGTATATATAAGTATATATATAGTAAATACCAGACACGCTTCCAATTGTAATTATCTAAGCGGCTTGGGTCACCTCTTCTTTATTTGTTAAAAAGGAAAAGCGAAAACAAAGACAGCAACAAAATAAACCAATCGGATATTGCGCAAGCTCTAAATTGTTGTCGTTTCTTGTTTTTTGTTTTTCTTTTGTTTTTTATCTATTTATTTTTTAATGTGTGTGAATTTCCGCAATGCCATCGAGCCATCAACAGGTTGAAAAGGTTGAACACAGGCGAGGGGGTCAAAAGGGGGAGGCACATGGGCGGCCAAAAGGGTCAAAGTTCGCACACACACACACACAGACAGAGGAAAAAAATGTTATGCAAAAGCCAAGACAGAAAGAGAGGCACGATCGCTCTCAGTGAAAGTGAGACAGCAACTGGTTGGGGCAGAAGAAGCCAAGAAAGAGATGGGAAGACAGCGGAGACAGCGAAACAACGGAAACGCATTTTGTTGCGTTTGCTTTTCAAGGCAAACCAGCTGGAGATAAAAGCTGCAGATGTGGCTGCAACTCCACTCAATCGATCAATCAATCAATCAATCAATCAATCATCCAATCAATCAGGCCCCCTTTTTGCTGTGTGGGCTCTCTTTGGTAACCGCAAAAGGGGAGAAGCCCAGAAAATAAGTGTCGAGAAAAGTGATGATCGTAACAGTCTTGCCTCTGGCTTTTCGTATTTGTTTTTACAGAAAATATATTAAATAATTACAAAATAATAAATTTAAATTATTAAAACATTTGTTTTAAATAACAAAAATATTACCAATTTGGTAGAAGAAATAATACTTTAAAAAGAAAGTAAAAATTCATTTCCCTGAGAAAATACACCTTAAAATTCTCAAGTGGGAATTCAACAACAAAAAATCACTTTTAAACTGAATGTGAGAACCTTAAACGTATAAATTTTAAGAATTATAGAACAAAAAGTAGAAGAAGAAAGGTATTAAAATAGGAATAATTTTTAACAAATAATAATTTAAAAAAATAATAATTTTTAATAAATAATAATAATTAAAATATATTAATAAAATTCCCAAGTGTGATCACAAAAGCAAAAAAGTATTTTAAAATTTATTGTTAGTCCTTAAAACCTATAAATATAACAATAAAAAATTTAAGGAAGGAAAAATATACTTCTAAAACAAATTAAATATTTAATACCCTTAAAAATAGCACCTTAAAATTGGCAAGTTCAAGTTTAGCAATAAAAAACAACCCAAAACCCGAATGTATAAATATTATGTTGACATCCGAGCCATAAATAAAATAAATTAAATATATATAATTAACGTATTGAACTTTAAAATTCTTGGTATCCAGCAGCGAGTGTCCACTGTAGCATTTGGTAACTGGATTCCACTTTGGGGCTTGCCTTCCGACCGTTCTTATTATCATCAGTCTCCGCTTCTGGGCGAGCGAACAAAAGCCACGATCGAGAGAGGAGAAATGCAAGATGAAGAAAGGCTTCTTATTCTTATTTCTGGGGTATCCAAAGACCATATAATTTATTGTTTGCGGAATTGAAAAAAGAGACGACACAAAGGAAAGGAGTAAGCCGAGATTTACATTTATGTGTGTCGCATGACACACAGAACGTGAATTTACAGTGAAAAAACAGCCGCAGGTTATTATGAAATTATGAAGCTGAGAGTCCCTTAAGCCTTAAGGTTTATTTTTATTTAAAAGAAATATTTATTATTATTATTTTTGAGGTGCTAATGAGAATTTATGGCTGAGAACTGAGACTTTAAAATCCAATGTCCACTGTAATGTCTCCACTGTAATGCCGTAGAAAGCGTTAAATGAAAGCTTCCTTTTCTTTTCCCCCCGGCGGCCACAAAGCAAACGCAAGACAAAGGCCCACAGACAAAAGGATCGCAATTTCATGCTAAATGCCACTTAAATATGTACTTCAAATAGAATAAACAACAGAAGACCCCTTTCTACTGCGAATGCGTGTATATATTATTCCCCGCCACTCCCTTTCGGCAGGCCTCTCCCTCAGGAGAGAAGATACCTGCATTGTAATGGCTGAGGGAACTCCGGGTCTCAGGTCAAACAATACGGATTTCTAGGAAATTCACCGAATGACAGGCGACAAAAACATTAAAATGAAATTAGAAGAGAAATTTATGGGCTTGGTGTTCGTTCCTGTGTATTTTGTTAACATTAAAATCCCAGTTTATTTGCTGCTCAAAAAATGCCAAGTATTATTTTTTTTTTGTTGGTCTGGTTATATAAACTCTAATAAGAATTTGATTTTATTTCCTGACAGCCCTGAACCGACGCAACCCTGTGCCAAAAGTTCACATTACTCCAAACACACACACACAACGCAAATAACAATTATCACAACAAGAAACAACAGGCCACAAAAACTATAAACTATGAATATTATATCTACAAAAGCACCGATGATAAATCTTTTTAATGCGTCTTAATTTTTTGGTTTGTTTATTTTTAGGTTACAAAAAATCATTTCTATATAGAAATTAATTTTACTTTTTTTTTCTTTGTGGTCTTTGGTTTTATTGTTAATGGAAGTGAAATGTAGGAAATGCCCAAAAATGTTCACAAGAGGGGAGAGCAAAGCTTGGCTCTGCATTCCCAAAAAAAAAAAAATTAAAAATAAAAGGAAAGTGTTTAGGTGACGACGACTCTTGTTTTGGCCCATAAATAATGCCTCGTGGAAAGTAAGAAAAATTGTGTTGACACAATAAACAGAAAAGCTAAAGTTAGACCTTTTGTTTGTATTAAATTTATATTAAACAAATGAAATATTTTAGTTTTTACGCAATATATTCTCAAATCATTTATATTTGATGTCTTTTACACAGATTTTTAATTTTTGTAATGCTCAAACATTCATCTTTCTTTTTTATGTTATTTTTGATTAAAGAAAATATTTTACCTTATCCATAATATTATGTATTTATTTTATATTTTATTTATTTTATTTTATTGATTTTATATTTTATTTATTGTTTTTTTTTAATTAACATTAAAAAAATTCAAGGCGTGCAAAATAGTTGTCTTTTTTCGGTTGGTTGTTGTGGCTTTTATTACTGCTAAGCAATTTCAAGGCCAGGCCAAAGTTGTTGTTATTGTTGCGGCATGTGGGTGCATTATACACACACACACACCCATATATTTATGTATTTAGCCTGCTCAATTGGAACGACTTTGGGCGCTCTCTTCTCAGCCGCCATTTGCCGCCACCAGCTCCGAGTTTGTCGCCTCAGTCTTTTGTTTTGCGCGCAAAAAAAGAGAGAGAAGGAGAGAGCGGCGAGCGCGAAACGGCGAAAGAGAGTGCAAGTGAGCAAGTGAGCAAATGAGAGAGCAGGGCATGCAAAAGAGCGCTTAGGCAACGAGAGCATCGCCCCCGCTCAAAATACAGTGAAGCTTTGCATAGGCAACCAACAGTAAACAATACAAAAATAAATTCAAACAAGCTTTAAATTAATTAAATACTAAAAAAAAAATATAATAAATAAATTAATTAATATATTTAAATATATATTTTTTAATTGCAAAATTATTATAGCCCATGTAGACTGTATTTTAGTGATTTAAACCCAATAGGAAGGCGACAAAAAATGCGCAATTTGGCCTAGGCGTGCCATTCAATTGCGGGGGCCTTTGGGGGGGATTATCTATCACCGCTTGCCTTTTGCGTTGCGGTTCTCCTCGCCTTCTTTTTAGCAATTTATTCATTTATTTAATTCATTCAAGCAGTTTGCACGTGCAGCGCCTACAAAGAGTCAAGACTGGAAGAGCCTACACCAGGCTCCCCGGCTTTTTATGGCACACAACCTTTTGCAATGGCCTTCATCAGCATTCTTTGGCTTTACTTTGCTGGATCTCTCTCTCTCTGTCTCCTTTTCCCTCTCTTTCTCTGTTTGCCTCTCTTAAGCGAGAAATGATTCATTAAATATTTCATGGCGCTGTTTTTTTTAGAGGAAACACCTGGATAAATACAAATAGAAATAAGAAAATAAGTTAGCTAGATTTTATTTGGGGAAAATGTGACTCATTTTGGGATGCTGACACATGTCCAAAAAAAATAATTAACAGCTGTCACAAAAAGTCCCGGAAATACCTTTATTTATAAATCAATTAATTTCATTCATTGCTTTTTTTAAGAATGAATAACAAGGGTTACATGTTTTTAAACTCTATAAATTCAAAGTGTGTTGTAAATTAATTAAATAATTAATTAATTTGTACAAAACTACTAAACGTTTGTTGTTTTTAAATATTTATTGCCACTAAATACCTAACCACATATTAATTTAGAGCACACAAAGGCTGCTTGAAATTAATGGCTTGGCTTTATTTTGTTTTTGGCTGCTAGAAGTATCGCCTTTCGTTGGCCGCCTAACTGACCTAACCCAAAAAAAAAAACAGAAATACATAAAATAAAAAATAAATAAAGCACAGAATTTAAAGCTTATTGCCTTTTTTGAACTCAATAACCGTTGGCTGCTGTTGCTGTTGCCAATTCACTCCGGCATTCCTCGAAGCCGAGCGTTTTTTGCCTTTTGCCTCATCGAAAGAAAAATGTGTTTATTTTCTTTCCATTTTTTTTTTGTGGATTTGTAGTGCCTGCTGATTTTTGCTTTTATCACCGAAACGTGAGCGACGTTCTGCTCCGAGTCTTACGTTTTTTTGTAATTCTTTTTATTTGTGGTTATTACACAAATTGAAAATGAAGTAAAAACGTTAAAAAACAAACAACGAGAAAGGGACAAAACGAAGAGGGAAGTACCCTTTTTGGGAAATTATTAATATTTCAAAGAAAAATATGCTTAAAATTATTCTAAGAGATTAAATTTTGAAATAAATAAAATATTGAGCCCGTATTAAAGTAAATATTTGTGTTTCACCATCTGATAAGTTTATTTTGAGCTCTTCGATTCAAAGATAATGTAACTTTATCTCAGTTTAGTGTAATAAAGAATTGAGAAATGCAACTTGGGTTTGGCTCCGGGTTTTGGGTTTTCGGTTACTGGGAAATTCAGCGGAATGAAAGCAAAAATGGAATGGAAGAACCCAGGGAATGAAGTGCCAAAGCTGGCCATCCAAACAACCGTTTTGTGTGAGTGTGTACTTTATGACGATGAATGACTGGCTACGGGCACGGGTATGTTGACCCAAGCCAACCCTTTTGGCAAACAGTCGCCAAAAAAAAATAAAAAATTTATGTATATATGCTACATTCCGATACGTGCCTATATATCAGGCATGTACGATCGGCATCGGTTGAGCCAGACGACAAACATGCAATATTTACACGGAAATAAAATATAGTTACAAATATTATTGCTTAAAAATAAAAAACAAAACATAAAAAATGTTTTTAAAATTAAAGGTATTAGGTTAAAAATAAGCAAATATTGTTAGATTTAAGGATAAATTAAAATTAAGGCCTACACAGTTATTATTAGTACACTTTTTTCAGGTTTTATCAAGATATTTATGAAATTAAATTAAATTATGCTATTAAAAAAATGTTTTTTACCATTTTTGATTTATTTAATAATTATGAATCATAATTATTCAATACAATGTGAAGCAAAAATAAAATTTCAGGTTATCAGGGTAACTTCAACACTTTTACCTACCTACCTATTAATTATGAATCTTATTTTAATTTATTTTTTTAACAAACAATTTGATGATAAGCTTAGACCATAAATCTAATGTTTATTTTTGTGACTTTTCTATTTTACATATTATTGCTTATTTGTCTTATCTATTGCTACTACTTTTTTATATAAGCAAACACATTTTTATCAGTGTTTTTTGGCAGAGGAAGAGAGAGAGAGGAAAAAGAGAGACCGTGCCTATTTGGCGCTTACTCATTACCCTAAAACGTCACGTTGTTGCACAGAGAATGCTTTTGTGCAGCAAAAACAAACAATAATAAAAAAAAAACATGTAGTAGGGGAGAGCCACGCCCACCCACTAGCTGCAGATCGTTGCATTGTTAACCGTTGTCGCTTTATTTGTTACCAAAGTATTTCTTTGTTTTGTGTGTGTCTGTTTTTTTTTTTTTGTGACAAACAAAACTACATAGTTGGAACAAAAAGTCCAATTTAAAAAAAAATGAAATATATAAAAAACAAATTAAATGTGCCATGTGCTTTGTGAAGCGAACGAGTGAGTTTGGGAAGAGATTTGATTGAAAAGATTAGGTAGAATCATCAGCAGCACGGAACAGGAACAAGTTATTATTAAAAAATAATAATAATAATGGAAAACTGTTTTTATGTTCCACTTAAAAATGTAAGCAAAGCTTAAAGTTGATGAAATTCAATTAATAAAGTGTTTAAAAGTGTTTTTTTTTTTAATTAAGAAGAATTAAAAATTAAATTAAGCGATTGAAAAAATGTTTTTGAACCATTTACTTGGGGGTAAACAAAGCTTAAAGTAAGAAATTTAATAAAATTAAATCCATCGACTGCTTGGAAATGTTTTTAAATACCATAAATAATTAAATAGGATTCTTTAAAGATTTTCAGCTAAAATTCCCAACCAATTTCTAGCCTTAAATGAGTAATAACTTTTACCATATAATTTTGTAAAGCTTTAAATTTACTCAAATAAATTCATTTCCAAGTTTAATAACTATTTTTTGATACCCCAAATCTTGCAAATTTTATAAAAAAAAAGTCAATAAATATCTATTATAATTAATCTATTATAATCAATAAAATTTATAATAAAAATCCACCAACAAAATCTCTTCTGAATCAAAATTCATTAGAAAAAAACACCTCCCCACACATCGCTGTTGGTCTGAACTTGAACTGGGCTATTTGGTAACTCTGCACTTGACCCCTGGGGTTCCCCTTCAATGGAGCTTGTCGACGACACCAGCACCCACACTTGCCACGCCCCCCTGCACGCCACCTCTAACCTATTTCAGAGCCACCTTGGCAACCTAACCAAGCATGAATATATGAAGTACACACAGGGCTACCTACACCTTGAACTCACCTTGCGTCTTGCGTCTCATTAAAAAGTCAAAAAGTGCAGTGGGTGGTGGGTGCGGGTGTGGTCTTGTCATAAAATTGTCGAATAACAATATTAACAAATTAATTTGTTGTTGTTAATGGCAACCAACGTTGCAACTCAAACAGCAGCTGCCCAGGCGGGGCACTCCCCTCTATTTGCCATTAACCCTCGGATCCTGAAATTCGGGATGCACTGGTACTAGCACTATATATATATATATATATATATATATAACTGTATGAAAACGGAAGCAATATTGAACCAAACCCATCCGAAAAAACCACCCAGAAAATACGTTATGAGGGGGTGACACAGGCATCGGTGGGTGCACACACACGTGCGTGACCAAAAATAGATACTCAATTAGTGTGGCAATAAAATGTTTGTAATTCTAGACGATAACGAAGTGCACTTTGGGTTGGAGTTGGAGTTGGAGTTGGGACCTTGTGGTGCAAGTCGAAATGGGGTTACGCCTGAAAGTTGAATATAAATAATGATAATGGAGACCCAGACGGGAGGTTTCTAAGGTACAAGCTTATTAATTTAATAAAAACAATAAGCAGGGACATTATAAGAGCCAGAAGTCAGCCAAAAGTTCATATAATTTAATATAAGTATGTAATTAACGGAAGTAGTTCATTTGATTTCAGGTAATGAAAGTTTACAAATTAATTAAAGAGAAGACTAAGAATTTTATTTAAGTTTAAAAAGTAATTAAAGAAAACACAAAGAACTTAATTTAATTTCAGGTAATGCAATTTTAAAAAGTAATTAAAGAGAAGATTAGGAATTGAATTTAATTTCAGATAACGCAAATTTAAACAGTAATTAAGGAGAGGTAATTTAAGTTTTAAAAGTAATTAAGGAAATCACTAAGAGCTTAATTTAATTTCAGGTGGCTTAAGTTTAAAAAGTAATTAAAGAAAAGAGTAAGAATTTAATTTAAGTTGAAAAAGGCATTAAAGAAAACACCAAGACTTTAATTTAATTTCAGGTAATTAAAGTTTAAAAAGTAAATAAAGAGAAGACTAAGAATTTAATTTAATTTCAGGTAATTAAAGTTTAAAATGTAATTAAAGAGAAGTCTAAGAATTTAATTCAATTTCTGGTAATACAAAATTTAACAGTAATTAAAAAATTAATATAATTAATTTACAATAATTAATTAACACCAAAATATATTTATTTTTATGTAAAATGTAGTTACAATCAAATTTAAATAGAATATAATCAATATAATTAATTAATAATTTAATTTAATTTCAAATAGAACCTATATCAGAAAACACCCAAAAGTCTTAAGAATCAAAGAGAAAAGTAGTGAAATTCAGAGACAAATAGACTTGGAGACTTGCCTAGAGAATTGCACAGAGAATGCATCGAAAGCCGTGGCAACAACAATCGTGCCATCGTGCCAGGCATGCAAATGGTAGACAAATATGTCCATTTACCCCTGCCTCCTCCCTCGTACTCCCCAGTTACATACATATATGTATATATATTATTCAAGCTTTTCCCCTTTTACCTTCTCCGTACAGCCAACTTTGGCAACACACGCAAAGCCACGAATATATCGAAACCAATTGGGAGTTTTATAACCATAAAAGGGGGAAAACAATTTAGCCAAAAAAAAAAACAAACTAAAATTAAATCAAACAATTGAATAGAAAAACATTTAGCAATATACAAAAAAATACAATTAAATATTAACCCAAAACTCTGGCAAGTAAATTGGATACATTATGAAAGTCTAAATCTATTTTCTTAATTGGTAAAACTCTTGTTTAACGATCAGAATGAAACCAGATCGATGAGATTACCAGGAACCCTCTTCGTTTTTTTTTTCTTTTCCTTGGAAATCCAAGCACAACTGCCATGGGGCATACAACAACATTCCATATCGAATCGATCGCTGCAATTTATAGAATATCTAGAATTAATCAAAGGGCCGTGGGCGATCGAAACAGCCCCCCGTGGGTGTCACTTGAAATTATTTTCAATTTCGAAGCTAGAAAATAAAACGTAGTGGTGAAACCGATAATTCAATTGAGTTTCTCGCTCCTAATTTGGCAGTGGCAGCCAAGTGCCTGGCCAAGTGAATCAGCCCACAATGCACTGCAATAATAATATCCAATGGCCATAATATACACCATATAGAAAATGACGCAGTCAACTGCTATTTTTGCTGTATTTAGCGATATCTGTACGTATATATATATACACACAATGGATATATATATGTATGTTTGTGTAGACGGACGTGTAATCAGGTTGTTGTCATGGAAACCGACAAAACAGAAACTATTATAGGCTGCAGTCAAGTCACAACCCCCAAGAGTAGTCGGGTTTTCAGAGTTTGTATATATATATATATATATAGTATGGTACAGTGCTACCTGGCGGTAGAAGGTGGTAGAGGCTACCCAGACTGGCATCGTTATTCGTATTCCCATGGGAGTTTAGTCTAGAATTTTAATTGCAGTTTGATTTGGGCAGTGAAACTTTCAGAACTCCAAATAGCATTGATAAGAGCTAAGTTTCTTGTTTATAATAGGTTCTGGTTCTGGTATAGAACCCACACCTCTAAAATAACACTTTTAGTAATACCTTTTTGCAAATTCTCAATTTTTTGTGTACTTTTTCCTGTTACATAATTGGCTTTTCATACATTGTTTGTTATGCCTTCAATTTCCACTCTCTCCTGCCTCTCTATCTATCTATGTATCTCACCTATCCTTCGGTTCGAGGTAAAAATAATAGGAAATACAGATGTTAAAGGAGATTAGTTCAAGAGGGGGTGGGCCATGAGGTGAGTGGCGTGTGGTGTGCGTTTTGTGGTAGGTCCAGCTTAAATGTTTCTTTCTCTTTCTTTTTGGTCAGTCCCATGGATTCATAATTGGCTTGCATTTTCTCGTTTTTCGTTTTCCGGCGACGACAACAACAGCTGCAAATATTTTTTTTTATCTTTTTTGTTCCAGGGGAAGAATTAAAAGATCACGGGTGGCAATCCAAAAGATAAAAATAATGGAAAGTACCAAGATGGAAGGGAAAAGTAAGTATACAGTATAGTATTTACTGTATTTAGAACAAATTGTACAGGTACTTTTTTATTTATGTAAATAAATACAAATAAAAAAAAAAAATTCGAAATAATTCGCAAAATTCTGATAGTTTTTTAGTATTTTCAACTATTACTATTTTTATTTTATTGTAAATACATTTATTTTATTTATTTATTTTTTATTTATTTTGAGCTAAGAACTGAAATTTTCTAATTTGTAAAAGTTGCAAAGAAAATTACCTTATTTTGAAGTAGTAATATAATTTTTGTGGTTTTTTTTAAGTACTTTTTTTATTGCAGTAATATTTTTTGATTTTTTTTGTACTAGTATTTTTTTAGCAGTAATATTTTAATATATTTTTGTATTTAATAATAGCTTTTTAAAATTAATTGTAGCAATACTTTTGCGGAAATAATTTTTTTGTAGTATTTGATGTATAAGAATTTTATACTATTATTTTACATATTTTTATGTTTCAACATTTAGCTAATTCTAAACATTTTCTTACCTCACTTAACCTTGAAATTAACAAAAAAATTCGGGGAAACTATAAAAATCATTTCAGTATTTGGTAGAATTTTTTAGTAGTGTTTCTGCTGTAATATTTTAAGTATTGTTTGTTATAGTATTTTGTTTAAAAATGAGCCATTATTCACATAATTTTTTCTTTTAAGCATTTAGCTAATTTCAAGCATTTTCTATTTTGTAGTAATATTCAGTATTTTATTATTCAGTATTTTATAGTATTTTTTGTAGTAACATTTTTTCTGTAATATTTAAAGTATTGTTTGTTATATATATATTTATATTTAACGAACCATTATTTACATATTTGCTTATTCAAACATTTGGCTAATTCAAAGCATTTCTTGACCCCATTTAAGCGTGAAATTCTAACGAAACTCCGGGGAAACTATAAAAAAACAAGAAAGGAAGCTAACTTCGGCATGCCGAAGTTTAAATACCCTTGCAGTAAGTAGATAAAAAAGAAGAAAAATGTTCTGACTTTTTCGCTTTCTCGGGTACTGTCATAAAATAAATGTTGCCAGAGTGTTGCTGGCGAAAAATGTTGCTAGCAACAAAGCCAAACGGATATATATTTTCCTATGGCAGCTATATGTTATAGTGGTCTGATTTTGATCAAATTAAATCCGAAATTCTGGAATAATACAAAATGGCTACGTCTAAAATTTTATGAAAATATGTGGAAAAGTGGCTTAGTTAGATTTTTTTTCTTAAAATTTTCCGATCGGTCCTATGGAAGCTATATGATATACTTGTCCGATTTTGATAAAATTAAAACAGAAATTTTAAAATATAACCAAATGGTCAGATCTAAAATTTTATGCAAATATCTTAAAAATT